>JABFFI010000239.1:0-16245 GCA_013623725.1 Fusarium robinianum | reverse complement strand
CTGACTGGCTCCTTCCTCCCTTCTATCCCACCCACCCACCCCAAGACCCAGCTCCGCCGACCGCCCCTCCATGGATCCAATCCGTCCATCCCGCGGCCTTCCTCCTGTAAACCAACATCACAACATCCTTCACCGCAGGCAGAAACGAAACAGTGCTCAACCACTTCCCCGTTTCCTCACCTCAACATCACCACACTCGCTATGAGGCTTCTACCCTAATAGTTACGGCTACAATTGCATTATACCAGCTACGCCAGAGAGTACTTGATCGAGGCGACAACCCCCTCCCGCCTTCGCGGCCATGCTGCGAATGTGCCAACGACCTAGGGTCCTCTCCTTGAACCCCCCGAGAGCCAGTTGACGACACGTGAAACAAGAAAAAAAAAAACCAACCCCATTTCGACTCTCCCCCTGGCTACCACCATTTCTAGATAGCCATGCCGCCTCGACGCTCCCACAAAAAGTCTCGCGCTGGCTGTCGCAGGTGCAAGAATCGGAAGATCAAGGTTCGTTACACCCTCAGCTCCTCAGTCTCGATCCCCCGTCGATAGCTCAGCTAACTTGCCGTCCTTTTCTTGGTTCTGTAGTGCGATGAAGTCCATCCACGATGCGGCAACTGCGCCAAACATGGCGTCCTCTGCGACTTTGGCAATCCTGACGTGCTCGAGGAGCTCGCAGCCTCGACTACCGTGAGCACTGAAAGTATCGGCGCACCAACGCCAACACCCGTACACACACCGACTACCGTCAACGGCCCGCGAACTCCTTCGATACGCGCCTCTTCGAGCCCGACGAAACCCCCAAAACCGAACTATCCTCCTATAACACCCAACTTTTCACAACCTCCACCCCCCGTCTCCACACCCCTTACGCCCCAGGATCGGATGTTGGAGTTGCGCCTAATGCATCAGTATACCACTGTCACCTCAAAAACACTACTCAACAACTCCCCCGAGACTGAGGACATCTGGCAGCGCGTGGTGCCTCAGATGGCCTTCTCTGGCAGCGGAAAACCCTACCTCGCTGACGCAATTCTGTCCGTCGCCGCACTCCACATGCGATCTCTCAACCCGAACGACAAGGCCCTTGTTCGCGCGTCACATGCCTACTCAGCGTCTACGCTTGCTGCGTATTGTGCATCATTAAATTCGGGCATCACCGCTGAAAACGCCGAGGCCCTCTTCCTCACGGCCACCTTGATCGCTTTTCAAGCAACAGCGTCCCGCATCTTCGTCAAAGACGACGTTGATGCCGATCCTAGCGACCCGACCAGCCGCTACGCCCTCCCACTGTCTTGGTTCCACGCCTTTCAAGGCGTCAAGACCGTGGTAGCAACCTCCTGGCTGTGGATTCGCAACAGTCAAATCGTCAAGGTGGTGATCGATTCGCAACCGAGTTTTCAGCTCAACCTTAATCCGCGAGCTCCTGGTTCCTTCTTTGGCCATCTTCTCGAGGGCTTGGAAGAGGAGCTGGCGACGGAGGACCCTCGTAATGTTATTGCTACAACCCAGGCTTATTCCCACGCCGTCAGTGTCATTAATTGGGCTCACAAAAACCACTACGCGGCTGCTTCCCTAGCTTTCCTCGCAACTGTTTCGCGCCGCTACGTCCAGCTAGTGGACGCGAAGCGACCGCGTGCCCTGGCCATCTTGGCCTGCTTCTTCGCCCTGCTGAAGCGGATGGACGATGTCTGGTGGCTACAAGATGTGTCTCGTCGAGAAGTCATGGGCTTGGTCAGCTTGTTCGAACCTGGCTCCAAGTGGTGGAAGCACCTCGAATGGCCCGTCCGAATTGCCCTATGGGACGGCAACACAATACCCCTGGAGGTCTGGGGCGCAGATTTCGAAGAAGAGGCGCCTCGTCAACAGGGCTCGGTGGAAACCATGATGCGTCACATTGAGTTGATGGCAGAGATGTTGAACCAGTCACAGACGCTGCCTCCCATTCCCATCCCGGATTCCATCTCGGGCGCCATTCCAGACGAGCCGCTGATGGACCCCGAGTCTCCGGACTGATTCTTTATTCACCAATTGGCAACGATTCGGTTTCGATGAATGACGTATGACACGATAGCTACACAAATTTCTGTGCTCAGACGAGCATTGGGGACCTGGCAAGGGGCCACGGAGCGGATGTTTTATTGCCCATAATGCGGCATCAGACCAATGGCGTTTTCTTAAGGCTACTAAGCGTTTGGCGTGAGGACAGACCGGGCTGCACGCATGTGCAAGCCACTGCCGTTCAAGGCGTCCGATATCTGCAACTAATCGGATGTTAGACTCGGGACGTCTTGAGGTGAGTGTGGGCGTCTGGCAGTGGACATTGCTATGCGATTGTGAGCCCCGAGACCGTCCGGATAATTTCGATATGGAGACGAAGAGAGAATCCCCCAATCTAGGCCCAGGCTATCTATCTCAAGCTCGGAATCCTCATGAATATCAGAGGCCCAGATCTAGAGCGATATTTGGCCGAGAAGGCTTGACGACTTGGTTGTTGCTTTATCACCTCGGTTGTCGGTCGAGATGGGGATATCTTATTTACAATAGTTAAATACACGACAACATTCATTTGTTATCTCACGTCTACCATGACAATCCAATGTGCGGCCAGTCTACCCGAGCAGAGGTTCCGTTACTCGGCCTTGACTGAATTTCAGAGTAGTCCTAGGTTTCACTGTATATCTCTTCAAGCGTGTATCTCGTAGAATGTCAGGGAGTAAGGAAGCAAATGATGGGATGCAACCCGGGAGAATTATCAATTGACACGGTCTTTCTAGGACCTTTTTATTCCAGACGCCCAACTCCGAGCCCCGCGATGTCAACCATTCACCCACTCACTCTATTGCTTTACCCGCTTGGTATCCTCCTCTTCAATGACATCCTCCACCTCAGCATCTTTTTCGTTCCGGCTGCGCTTCAACCCCTTCATCTTACGCAGCTGCAACTCGCTGAGATCCTGCTTGCCCAGGTGCACGCGACCAATCTTGTCACCCATGATGTCGGTAGTGATGTTCTTCTTGGTGCGCTCCTCAGTGCCCCGGGGCTTCTTCATGGCCTCCTTGAGCATGGACTCGTCGGCCTCCTTAATGCGTCCGACGCGGAAGTCCATTCGGGGTCCGATCTCTTCCACCTCGACGCGCGGGAGCCGCTGGCCGCTGCGCTTGGTGCGGATGATGTAGACGCGCAGGTGCAGCGCGGGCTTGGCCTCGCCCTCGCCCGTGCTGTCCTCGGCGCTGACGGAGATGATGTACTGCAGGCCCTCGACGTCGATCTTGTCAGAGGGGTCGCCGCGGAAGAAGTCGATGAGCATGCTCTTTGCGAGTGTGAACTCGTTGGAGACGGGGCTCTCGAAGGCGGTGCCCGCGAAGAGCAGCATGGGCCTCAAGCCGACGGCGAACTTCTTCGTCTTGAACTGGGCGATGGCACGGAAGCTCTCCGGGTCGAGGTACAGCTCCATCATGTCGAGCACCTTGTAGCCAAAGGTGCGCACAAAGGTCAGGTTGTGCGGGCGCTTCTTCTGGCTGGACCCGAAGAGGAGCAGGCTGGCGTCGTTCTTCTCGGCGAAGAACTCGAGCGACGCGGCGTCATCGAAGGGGTGGATGGGGTTCTTCTTGGTGAACTTCTTGGCGAGGGGCTGGCGCATCTGGTGCAGGTCGCTGAGGGCGTCCTGGACGATCTGGGAGCACGTCGTGCCGCGGAGGAAGAGGCACGTCTTGGGGTTCTCGTTGACCTTGGGTTCGCGCTTCTCGAGCGCACGCTTCGAGCGGGCGTTTCGGGGTTTGCTGGGGGGTTTGTTAGTATAAGACGCTAAGTTTGAGGAAGTGGGATTGAGCTGGTGTTAGGGCGCTTACACTTGACGGAGCATCTTGGGGGAATTGTTGAAGTTGTAGATGTCCTCTTGGTGGTGGATAGTACTTAGAGGCTTGAGGTTGGCTAGGGACTTGGACGCCGACGAAAGGGAAAAAAAAAAAATCCTTATCGATAACCTCTTCCCAGCTGCCCGCTCACCGACGGTGAGACCACACCTGGTCCGTGCTTCCATCGGGTAAGCAAGCAAGTACCTAGGTACCTGAAGGTTGGCCGGAACGCCGGAGTGGTACCCCGCAGTCACGTGAAAGCCGAGCTGTCCTCCTCGACGAGGTCTTTCCGTATTTGTCAATAATGCGGAGTACCTACCTACCATTCGGTCCAGCCTCGGTATTTCCCCCCGCCGAACACGCGCCTTCCACCGCCGTCCGACGACTTCTTCAGGCCTTGACTCGCTCGCGTGCATCCCCGTACTTCATTCATATTTCTTTTGATGTCTTTTTTTTTGTGTTGAACCCAGAAGCAGGAGAAGAAAGACCATTCATCACTAAGATAAAAAAAATATTTGCTCATTCCAACCTCTTTCAAATCGACCACAACTATCCGGAAACAACAACCGATACCCTGTCCATAATTTGAAAATGTCGTTTCTAGGAGGCGGCGCTGAGTGCTCCGCGAGCGCCAACCCTCTGAGCCAGCTCCAGAAGCACGTTCAAGATGATAAGACTCTCCAACGCGACCGGCTAGTTGGCCGAGGACCTGGAGGGCAATTGAACGGGTTCAGGAGCCAGAGCGCCAATGCTCCTCAAGATGAGGTACTGGCCGTTTGAATTTGGTATCATGAACATTACTAATCCATGTGTGGTGTCGTTGATATAGATGATGAACGGCTTCATCAACCAAGGCCCGAGCCTCCAGCAAGAGTTCCCTATGCAGCCCGGCCAACTGCCACTCAACCCCGTCCAGACTGCCCACATGCGAGCCAGCTCGGCGTCGCCAACATGGGCCCACGACTTCAACGGCCAGCCCGCCATGGAGTCGGCCTTCAAGCCTCCGCCCGCTGCCGCTCACTTCAGCGCCGATGAGTTCTCCCGATTCCAACAGCTAAACGGACAGGCCTCTTCGTCAATATCGGCCCCAATGCAGGGCAACGTCGCGAACCAGATGCCCAGCCAGCGACCAATGATGGGGATCGGCATGATGAACCGACCGATGGGCTATCAGCCCATGTTTCAGCCCATGTACCAGAACCAACAGCCCATGCAGCACCAGCAACAGCAACAGCCACAAGTCGAGGGTAAGGGTAAGGGTCGTCTAGTCGAGCTCGATGAACACAAGTGGGAGGAGCAGTTCGCCCAGCTGGAGCTCCATGACAAGGAGAAGGAACAGCAGAAGGAACAGGAGGAGGCGACCGCCGCCGAGCGGGAGCTCAACGAAATGGACAAGACTTTGCAGTCTGAAACTAATGAGTTCGGTGACTTCGAATCTATCTGGAAGGGAGTGCAAGCTGAGACGGATGCCGCTAGATCCATGGTCAACGACGACATGTTCGACCAATTCGATACCGAGTGGAGCAACGACATGATGCCCGACTTTGAGGGAATGGGTGACTGGGGCCGCCTCGGCGACCCGGCCATCGAGAACTACCTATTCGAGGAGGACAACTTCTTCCGCGACGAGAAGAACGCCTTCGACGAGGGCGTGCGGATCATGAAGGAGGGCGGCAACCTATCGCTTGCGGCGCTGGCTTTCGAGTCGGCCGTCCAGCAGAAGCCCGATCACGTCGACGCCTGGGTGTATCTGGGCACTGCGCAGGCGCAGAACGAAAAGGAGACGGCGGCCATCCGGGCACTCGAACAGGCCTTGAAACTGGACCCCAACAACCTTGCGGCCCTGATGGGCCTGGCTGTATCTTATACCAACGAGGGCTACGACAGCACGGCTTACCGGACTCTAGAGCGTTGGCTATCGGCCAAGTATCCCAGCATTCTTGACCCCAAGGACCTGCACCCGCCCGCCGAGATGGGATTCACGGACCGGCAGCAACTCCACGACAAGGTAACGAACCTGTTTATCAAGGCAGCGCAGCTCAGCCCTGATGGCGAGCACATGGACCCTGACGTACAGGTTGGCCTCGGTGTCCTCTTCTACGGTGCCGAGGACTATGACAAGGCGGTCGACTGCTTCCAGTCGGCACTTCACTCTTCCGAGCTTGGAACGTCGAACCAGCAAGAGCAGCTTCACCTTCTCTGGAACCGTCTGGGCGCTACCCTCGCCAACAGCGGCCGCTCAGAGGAGGCTATTGCAGCATACCAGGAGGCTCTCGGCATCTCGCCCAACTTCGTGCGCGCGCGCTATAACCTCGGCGTCAGCTGTATCAACATCCATTGCCACCACGAGGCCGCGTCCCACTTCCTCGCCGCGCTGGAGATGCACAAGGCTATCGAGAAGTCTGGCCGCAACAAGGCGTACGAGATCCTCGGCGACAACGCCGGCAACGTCAACGAGATGCTGGATCGCATGTCGGCCCAGAACCGCAGCAGCACCCTCTACGACACGTTGCGCCGCGTCTTTACGCAGATGGGCAGGCGTGACCTGGCTGATAAGACGGTGCCTGGGGTGGACCCTGATGTCTTCCGTCCTGAGTTTGAGTTTTAGGGGTTCATGACGGGAAGAGGTGTGGGGAGTTACCAATAGTCGTGATGGAGGGTGGTGTCTTTGTTGGGTACTTGAACCACATTTGTCTTGGGGATGAGTGATATACATGAGTGAGATAACTTGAGCTCTGCACAGGGCCCGTCTGAAGACATGATGCAAGAATGGGTCGATGTATGGGTGCATAGACGTTCTTGTGGCATATGACAACGGCGATCTTAGCCAACTGTCGCTGCGTTTCACTTCCCGATACATGGTTTGGAAATCAAACAAGGTGGCGTACATAAACTTGTCGTGAGCGGCCCTGTAGTCTCTCGTCTGAGACTACGCTGTAGGTCTTGATATAACTCAGGGCCACAAAGCCATGCCCCTTCTCCGCGGCATTGCTGTCACCGGGAACAAGCAGCGTTCTTGTCCTAAATGCCGCCCAGGTTCTGAACTCAACATGACACCCACAGAAGCAGAGCCCACCCAACTCCGAGGACGGGATCTGCGCCGCAGCCTCGTGAGATGGTTGTCACTTACATCACGGCCCCAGGTTCGACCCGCACTCTTGACTTTTTGGTGGTTAGATGTGAGCCCTCCTTCTGCGAGTGGCACAGGTTCATGTCGTCATGTTGCGAGAGACTAAGACACGAGTGACAGGAGGGGCGTGGGACTGTTGTAGTTGGAATAGGAAACATGCATGTTCCGTTGAAGCATAAAAAGAGAGCTTCGCCATTGCGAGTCAGTTCGGTATCGGGAGTCGCGGTTGCTGAATGAATCCTTGGTAATCAGAAAAGGGTTTCTTAGCCAGACTCATCCGTCACCCAATTCCCTCGTCATTCCCGCAAGACCGCCATGAGCGCCATGAGCGCCATCCTCCGCAAAAGGTTTACGGTCCCGATGTCGTCGTTGTTCTCGCCACGCTGCCAAGTCGGACAGTGTGCTCGGTACGGGGACGCTATCCCGCTGGTTCCCCCCCTTCCCACATCCTCTTCCGGCCGGGGAGCGACTAGAGAGGGTGGACAAGGAGCTTTCCACGGTGGATTCCAAGGTTACTCGGGGTCGCGAAGTGCGGCACGGAATTTGCACTATGCACCGTATGCGAGGGGGTACTCCATACGGATCATGGTAGCAAAGTTGTAGGTAGCAATCGCAGGCGGTACGTGATGGGTGTGCGCCATCGTGAAATGCATGTCTCGCCCCCCCTCCCCTTCACCAAAACGGGAACCGGAGATGTTAATATACGCCTAGGTAGGTAGGTACTCGTAGGCGGGCGCGGACGGGGCGCCACAGAGCACATATCCCGTCTCTGTAGAACGCCTTCAAGGTTGGGGAATGCAACGACGGCGCCAAAAACGTGTGCATGATGGATGTTGTATGTAATGCAACACTTCCCGTTGCTAGAAGAAAAGAAAATGAGTGAGAGACGGTGGAGATGGAAGTGGGAATGGACAAAGCAACAAGGCGAAAACAAACACGGGGAAACTAAAAGTGGAAAGAAAAAAGGAAACAAGAGGCAACAGGCAAGCACCCCTCCCCAAGGTAAGACAACCAAGAGACGGGATATCGAGACTAGATACTGTAGTTACTTCGTGCTCCATAAACGCGGGTGATAGCAGTGCTGGATCTGGTGTGAAATCACCGCGTCTCAGGCACTTGGCCGGTTTGATTGGACCTCCACAAGCGGGGGAAGAGGACAAACCGATGAGATGGTAGGTAACTATACTCCGTAGTTACTGATCACATCGGCTCTCTCTTGTTGGGTCCGTCCCCTACGGCGAATGCCGCTCGGACTGTACGTAAAATCACGGGTTGATGGTGTGGACTTGCATCCGTTCGTATGTCTCTATGACGATCGATTCTCCGGTACAAAGCCTGAATGTTGAATTCTCCCTTGCCTCGTGCCATCGGTGACCGACCCGGTGCCGTGAAAGTAATCACTGGCAAACGATCCCCAGCGGCCGAGCCCGCAGGGTCTCGACGAGGCCATTTCTCTATCAGCTGCTGCGAGGATGTTGAAACCTCCCAGTAGGCCGTCCCATCCCTATCATGGGCGTCGAAAGAGGAGAGAGCCAATACTCTGACGCCACAAAAAGGACGCCAACCGGCCGATCGAGCGCTGTGAATTCCAGGAGAAGGTGGGAAACATGTGGCTCTCCGAGAGACGGGACCGAAGCTGGGGGACGGAGGGCGTTAGACTAGCAAGTTCGAGTGGCGGCGGCGCTCCTTACCCCCAGCACACGGAACATTCAGTTTTCGATGAACCCGCTCGTCATGGAAGTGGGCTTGCCCTGCCGAGACCGATCGACATCTGTGCGGTCGATACGTCTGATGGGCACGCTCCATCAAAGGGGAAGGCCATCTCACCCGTACCGGTACGCATCGTCAACGGCTCTTGCGATGCACACACTCCATCCTTCAGACCCGATGTAAGATGTATAGTACCGATTGTTACTGCGTTGCCGAATGAGACATCCTCTCCACGAGACTCGAATCGAGTACGCTTGTCTCTGCCATGGCCATGCAACACGCAACGGCATGTGTCTCAAGCCGACACGGCAGAGATGCCTCGCTCTTGGTCCCCGAAACTTATCGGCTTTCCTGCCTAGAAGCCTTCTGGTAATTTCTGGTCGCCGTTGCTATACGCATGGCAGCCACACCGAGAATCAGCGAGTTCACTCACCGCGGCCTCCCAGCCAGCTGGATCGCAAGAGACCATTCCAACTTTCCCGTCTATCGGAACCTTGTATAGCTACTTCGTATTGCGTCCCTTTTCGACGAATCGTTCTCCATGGCTGGGGCCAGGATGGCGTGCGGCAAGGAGAAGAGAGTTTTATCGCGCGAAGCCGTCTGTCCCATGGTGGAGGAACACTGTATCATCAGATTGGTCGAAACTATCACACTCTTTTCAGATGAAGGCCAGCTGCCGTGCGCAACTGGAAAGCCACAAATGCTCCAGTTTTCGGGTCTTTGTATCTTGCAGTTCGGCCGTCCTGGCCCATCCTGGCAAGTTTATGGTGAGACACCTTGGATCCAATAGAAAAAGGCCTAGGAGTCCATATCATCCATCTGATGCATCGCGAGATCACCGGAATGAAGTGGCTACCTCGGTGGTCAAGTAGGTAGACAGCCATGGTGAGAGAGCTAGCCAAGGCCGGCTGACACCCCCATGGCCTTCGCCTCGATCTCTCTGTCAAGACATTGTGTAGCCGTTAGACGCAAGAACAGCCGAGCTCAAGCGACTTTGTACGACACTGGAGGCGATTAGGAGAGTCAACCACAGGGAGAAGGTGTGGAAGAAGCTTCTTCCACATTCAGCATGGACGAACTGGCTGATATCGTGGCGCTCCTGGTAGAAGGCTATGGAGTTCCACGAACATGATGCGATGGTTCTGTGGTAGTTCCCTTGCTCTGAGATATAACACAGATTCAGGTAATTCCAGTGAACCGTGACGGTTCGTAGTAATTGGACAAAAGATCCCTGCCTTAGAGGGTTGAATCCGCAACTACTTGACCCAGTAGTCAGGGGCAAGGGGAGTCTCAGCTATTCCACAGGGAATATTACATCAGTCGTCTTCTCCCCAGGCTGCGTTAGACTAGCGTCAATGGCTGGGTCCTGGCTCCTTCACAGGTAGCAAAACTTTGTCGTGTCCGTCGCCACCAGTTCTCCTCTTCCCGAGAGCGACATTGCACCACTCAGAAACAAGCGCTTCGATTGGGAAAGACATTGCTGAGGAGTGAGACAACAGTCGCGAATTCGATGGGAAGGCTAGCGGTGCTGCCAATGGGTAGCGAGCGCTTCGTTGAGCGATGTGTCAGTGCCGCCATGTGCCGCCATGTGCCGCCATGTGCCCTTTCAGTCCCAATAGCTTTTGATGGCTTGTGCTAGGATACCGACTTTCGAGTTGTAGGATATTGTAGGGTAACCTTACCCTAGCTCGGGACCGAAGGATTATTTCCTTGGTCTCAGGCTCTTTGACGATAAAAATGGTCGCAATGGCTTCGCACTATCGAGCCGATATCCTAGGGCCGACGCCCAGGGCACTTCCCGAGCACGGTGGTATCAAGGTCCTTGGACCGCCCTGTTTATCACCAAGCCCCCGATGATGAAAGTCGACCGAGTACTAGCCTCGCGATCTGTCATAGGCTTGGCTTCGGCATCCAAGGACTTGAGCAAATCCACTATGCAATCAGGATGAGGAAGAATGAAGGCTTGGTGTGCTTGAATTACTTCGTAGGTGGCGTGTCGTAAGCCCTGCTTGCTTTGAATCGAAGCACCCTGCTTTTTGGTTCCTAGTGGATGGCGCCGCCAAACACCAGGAAGAGCAAAACGTCCTCGTAGGTAACTCGTAGTAGTTTCCTTGGGAGACGACACAGTAGGCATAGAGATAGATCTAAGTGAGACCTCCTGGTTGGCGATCCAGCTCGTGGAACGCCCCGAGTCTTGGCTCCATAGGACGTTGAGAGACATGCCGGGAAACAGCCGTAATGCAGCCGCGGTGGGCACGAGGAAGGAGAACGAAGGTGTCTCTCGCTTGGGTCCTTCGGGTACGCTTCATATCAACTTCCATACTAATAGTACGTAAGGGGTTTGATAAGAAGAATCTGCGATGGACATTCGCTCTCGTCGGACAAGCCACCCCTGGTCACCTATGCGAAGACGAGGGAGCTGGCAGTTGCGCCTTGCGATGGGCGTTTTGTTCGAGTCGACGGTTCTCGATCAGAGCAGTTCGGAGGATGGCTGTCAATAACCCAACAAGTGGACCAAGGTTCTAGATTTCGACAGCCATGATGCGTGACAATGCTATCCCCATGTCTTGTCGCTTTTGTTTCAAGGGGAGCTAAGAGCGCCCGACTCGCACATCGCAACCACGTGGATGATTACCTGTTCCACCCAATCGATATTGAGGCTCAGAATCAGAACTCGAGCAGTGTAAGAACCCGGACTCTGGGTTTGCTTGGGTTTGAGTTGGTGGGAGCTTGGTTAGGTTAGAGCACCCGGTTTAGCTGCCAGGACCCTTGGCTCGTTGCTGTGTGAAATTCCGTGTTAAGCAAGTTCAGCTCGGTCGGGACTGCCGCCGCCGACCTAAAACAGTGATGATCGCCACGGGAGAACCCTTGGATTGCGTTAGTGGTGAGAGAAAAGATGAGGATCCCCCGGGACGAACCAACGGATAGGGGCGAAAGTCAGGCACGCAGACCATTGACCTGGGAGCAGTTCCGATCAACCACGTGAAGGAGATTGCCTGGGTCACCAACAGTCTCGAAACGGTTGCTGGGGTATGAAGGACTGAGTACAGAGCATGCCGTACAGGGCGAATAGACGAGGACAAGCGTGCGGAGTACAGAGAGTAGGCTTCGTGCCGCCGCGGTGGGACGATTTGGCAATCAGTACCACGTAAGAAGTTCCATGGTAGGTCGGTTGCTGATGCCCTGGGGTGGTCCTACCTACCATGTAGAAGACGGGTGTCGCATGGCTTGCCATCTTATGCGGTACGGGAGCAAACAAGGGGCCGTTGCACCTGTCCGCCGGCGGCCCTCGTTTACTCATCATTTGGAAAAAGCAATCGGCTCCGTCTTTGTCAGAAGTCGTGTCGAGCAATATCGGGCGGCAACAAGTCGGGTGCAACAGAGTGATACACAAAATGCCCGGCTGAGCGAAATGAGGAGAGCTGAATCACGGAGAGAACAGGCAGGTTGAAGAGAAAGCAAGGGAACCGGCGACGGCGATGTTGAAAGTGAAGAGGGCGATGTGGCCAGTGCCCTGCTTTCCATTATTCTTGCATCTTGTGTAGGTAGTGCTTGACGGAAGGAGGTTGTTCAACATTTAAGGTAGGTAGGCTGGTACCTATGATAGCTGATTAACGGCTATGATATTGAAGTATCTGCTAAGCAGTGGGCATCTACCTACCTACCTATCCTTCCTACCTGGTACTGAGCAAGCGACAGCTGTCCGGAGCTGTAACTTCTACCTACCTAGGTACTATAGGATAATACCTACCTAGGTATGGAGCAGGTAGTTAGGAAGGAGCTGACTACTTCCCTACTTAAGACGGAGGAGGCAGGTACCTAGATGTGACAGGCACCTTCTTGAATTGGAGAAGGGTGCCTCGGTAGGTAGGCCCCAGGCCAGGAAGGTCGTAACAAACACAAGGGAAATTGCATAAAACGACATAAGGTAGGTAGAGAGAGGTGGGAGGGGACTTTCAGTAAACTTGCTCAGGCACTGACGACCCCTGAGATCGAGACGGGACGGGAGGCGTGGATGCCTCAGCCCTCTCAATAATGCATGGCTCCGATCCTCCTCAACAGCAGCCACGGAGGTCGTTACTTTCATTCCGTTTCCTTTTCTTTTTCCCTTCTTTCTTTTTTCTTGTCTGGCCACTTCATGGTCTTCGTCACGCCGTGCTGGTCGAGGCACCGTGGCCGTCCCATCCTGCTCCAGGTAGATCCCTGTTAGTTTGGGCGGCGCATCGAGATTCAAACAATGGATCCCTGCTCGCTGGCCGAAGAGTGAGTGCCCGGATCGATTCCCTTTCTGCCGGTCAGCTCTGAGGAGTCTCCGGAACGTACTACGAAGTAGGGACTTGTACCCGTATATGTGCAAGTTTAGAAAATGACTCCTAAAGGCAATCGGCAACACATCAGCATCGAACACCGGAAAGAACCACAATCGTGTATCCTGCCAGCTGGATGGCAGGGCTGCAAACGGGTACTCGATACGTGTTGCCACATGGCAGCTTGCGAACAGCAAGCAGTATCCTGTACCTTGCTTGCTCCCGTATTTTTATTCGGACGACATCTCCCCTACGGTCGGGGACGACCACCTGCACTACCGAAAGACCAATCATATTTCGTCCTTGTCGTCTATGGGAGATGTGCCTCACGTGGCGGCGGAAGATCGCGCATGTGGTGCTGGGTTGTCTAGTCTGGGGCTAGGCATTATCCCTGCTCTTCGCTCATTAAACGACCAGGCTAGGACCAGGTGCGAAGGTTCCGCCTGGGGGATCATGGCTGGGTGGTGGAACTTCCTCCTGTGAGACAAGCGCATGGCCCCCTGGCAATTCCTGGCTCATGGCGGTGTGGGTCTAGACATGGCCCCATGGGCGCGATGGAGCCTTTTCAACAAGGATGGATAACTACTCTGGGGCCACTGATGCGCTAGTCAAGGAAGCACGAGGTGCCCCGGCTTCGGGCAAGCCACACACCCACTCGTTTCGCAGTCCCGTTCCTTGGGCTGACGAGTATCGCATCATGGACGGACAGGACGGGGGCCCATCCCCGGAAAGTTGCACGGACACGACGAAAAGGCAAACACACATGTGTCGAAACACGCACACAGCCTCTTGCGCACGCAGACTGTATCTCCGAGCCCTGGGGATCCCAGCTTCTCAGGACAACCCAGCCTGCACTGGCCTCGTGGTGGCCAGATGGGATACGGTCCGTTGAGGACTAGGAACAGGGGCGGGAAGGATTTTCTCTGTTTTTTTTCTTCTTTTCTTCCGCCGTCCGTTTCTGGCCTTTGCCTCCCGTTCTTTAGGCTTCTCGGTGTTCCAGTGCATCGTGCTCTTGGCGGGAATACAAGTGCTAGCGAAGTTGAGCCGCCACACTGAACGCCGGTATACCTGACAAAGGGAAACAAACATGTCCCGCCCCAACCTCGGAGGAGTTGGGCGAGGGGAACCTGTTTGCTGCGCTTTGGTCTTGGCCTCCGTCCCGGGTGGATGGGGTAATACCTAGCTGATGCGTAGTTGGCATGTGGTTGACCACATCGCGTGTCGACTTTGGGAAATCTGATCAAGCACGCAAAACGTGGTACGTACTCCATACACTACAGGCACACTGACATGGACATCCCTTCTCTCCAGGAGTTCGTGTCGTCGCTTGCGCTTCGAATCCCCTCTTGCGTTGGTCCCTTGGCTGTGCCACATGCCTCGATCAAATCTGCCGAGACTGATGTGTATGACAACAACAACAGTAGCAGCAGCCCTTCTTGGCCGGCCTAGCCTCTGCCTGGGTGGCTGGATGGCTGCATCGGTAGCACAGACATCATGAATATCTCCTCGGTCCATGTCCACGTTTTAGGGTATCAAACATGCCCAATTGCGAAATCCCCTCTCCCATCTGAGCGGCTGGACGAAGGGAACAACGTTGGGACTGGGGTAATAGCTCAGGAGACCTTGAACCAACCTGGGGTTTCTCCTCTCTTTGGAAGCAGCGCTTGCTGGTGCCCAGAAGGTGAGATCATTCTATTGACTTGGTTGTGACGGGCCTCAAGCCTTTTTATCGCGCTTGCCATTCACTAGGTAGTAGAGTCGGACACCTTGCTGAGAACTGAGAGGTAGACAAAGGCGAGATGCATCGACGTCTCGTCCTGCTCCTCGGCCGCCGCAGCCTCCCCTTTCGTACGAATGCTTTACTATAATCGCCTATCAACGGAGGACCGGTCGAGGTTGCTCCCGTCAGTGTCAAGTGTCGCACTGTACCTGAGGCTGGCTGAGATCTGACCTTCTCCTTCTCCGGATGCGAAGCACCAGACCTCGACGATTTGCAGTCAAGGTTTTTGGGGAGCTGGAAGGGAATGGATGGATGGATCCATGAATTCGTGGAGGGGAGGGGCCTTTGCCATCTGGCTTCACACCCCGGCAAGCCTCAACACACTCCGAGGATAGTGCGTTCCCCCCCCTGCGAGGGTATTGAGTCGCGGCGAGGTACTTCGACACATGGTAAAGGCCCCAGGCGGGGGTTACTGGCCGAGCACGTACTCAATACTGGCCCGGGGAGCTCAGGGTCTCGTCTCGGGCTGCTCTCGGTGGCTGTTTTAGAGGCCTGCGATGCTGCTTGGGGCTAGAGAGGGGCCTGTCGCGTCTCGGAAATGTGTATCGTTTCGGTACAGTGTACTTGGCCGGAAAGTATCCGAACGAGACGCTTCTGGAGTTTGCTTCGGTTCTTCATTGATCCAGGGTACTTCCAAGTTATGGTTGTAGGGCCCACACGCGCGGACCACGCCTTCAGTGCACCATCAAGCAGCATCCTTCTCCCACCAGCATGGATGGTGCCCCCGGCCGACTTTGAGAAAGAAGGTGGAGGCAAATGCCCCGAACCTCATGGGAGGGGCAGGCATTTCATACTGTGCACAGGTACCTAGGTACCTGTGCGGGCGGGTTAGGGCGGGTGCGTACCGTACCAACACAGGTTGACGGGCAGGCACCCCATGAGCGGCCGCGTGCCGACCTCCCTGCCGCCCGCTGGAAGTTTACTGATGAGCCCACTGAAGGCCCTCCAAAATCAACTTCATCGCCGCCCGCTGCGCCGCCCCGACCTTCAGAGTTCCCTGCCGCGATGGGCGACCAAGGTACCTACCTACCTTCCTTGGTTTTGGCACGACCGCACGAGCACTGGCGCCAGCATCTTTGGCGCTGACATGGGCTCGGACACACCTCGCTCAGAGTTAGGGACTAGTCAGCTACATCTGTCTCAGCGTTGAAATAGCAGGACCAGCATGTCACTCAACGGTCACTGTTGTTTCCTCAATTCCATCCAATCCATCCACACGTCTTCCCATCTCCTTCCTAGTGGCCAAAAGGACCCCTCCCAACCAACCTCCCGTCCTCTGGCGCTCTCTCGTTTTCACCCGTGGATGCTCGCACTCATACACACACCCATGCCCCCCCCCGAGCCCACGCCCCGAGCCCGCGCCCACGCCGACCCCGACGCCCAATCCTCCTCCTCCTCCGTCACTCCTCAACGTAGTGTGCGGTGCAGGAGCCTGTCTCGNNTGCGCAATCTTNGTTTCCTT
>JABFFI010000238.1:0-24260 GCA_013623725.1 Fusarium robinianum | reverse complement strand
CCCCCCCCCCCCCCCCCCCCCCCCCTTGCAACTAACAACGCCCTGCTCACCTCACCTCTCTTTATCATGCTCTCGTAATTATGAGAAAGCCCTCAAGGAAAAAAAGTAAAGAAGAAACAGTCACCCCTTGTTGCTCTCAGTCCCACGCCGAAGCGTTTCAGGTCTCGGAAGCAGGGGCCACATGCCCTACCAACGGTCGTCGCTCCAAGCGAAGGAAAAAAAACAAATCACTAGAGGAAAAAGCCCACACAATGCTACGCTGCACCGGAACCCTGATGTGACAAGACAAGTAAGCCAAAAACGCTTCCGCGCCTTACGAAGTGATCGCCGGCTAGGGGTTCCCCGATTTTCCTCTCTTGGCCCCTGACTTGAAGGCTGACCCCAGACACAAGCGCGTTTCTTTCTGCTAACTTTGTATGTAGTAGTCGCGGCACGGGCGGAAAGCGGTACGAAACAACTGCTTCTTGCTGATGGCGTTTTCGCGCGCTCTCTTTTTTTTCTTTTTTTTTCTTTCTGCAGAGGGAGAGTTGTCGTTGGTTGTTGACCTGGGGGGTGCGTTGTTTCATGACGAAGCGGCGGAGTGTTTAGCAACTATTGGCTCTACACGCGGCCCATGTCGAAACTTTTAACGATCCATTTTGTCTTGTCTTGTTGTCTCGTTTCTTTCTTGTTTCCTCGACCTCGGTGTGTTGAAACTGGCTTCACTCCCCGCTGACGAGGGGCTTCAAAAGGTCAAGGATCTGACTGACCCAAAACGCACACCTTTTCGCGGGCCAACTGCGTGAAGCTAGTACCGGAAAATCCAGCTGTTGCGGTTGATGGTCGTTGTTTGGTCGGTAGTTGGCTGACCCCACGCCGGTCTCCGGTAAGAGCTCCGACCGAGTCCACCGTGTTAGTCTAGTTGCGGACCCAACGGCGCGATTGGCTCTTCAGACGTGCATTGCTTCACAAGTGTTTGGACTGGTGACGAATACCCTGATAGCTTGTTTGCTATTCAGGTTGCTGTGATTGTCTTGATGGAGTGGGTGTGGTATTGGTGTATCGTAGTCTTACCAACTTGTGGGTTTTGCGATGGTGTTGCCTCTCGGTTACATGGAGTTGTGGGCAGAGGGAAGCCCAGTAGGCTAGTCCTCGACTTGGAGGAGGCGAGTTGGAGTTTCTCCTGTTGGGCGCGTATTGTCTACGGTATGATCTTTGGTCTAAGCAGTGCAGTTAGTTTTTTATCAAGCGGAAAGCTGGTATGGAGTTTCCTGTTCTATCTACTTCCACCCCGTGTTGTCGTTGACTTGTCCTTGGCTAGACGATGTATTATTACCTTGCCTTGTCTTTGAGTTTCATAGCCGACGTGAATGATTGTCTTGCCTTGTGTTCTGATTTGTTCTGGTTTAACGTATGTAGTAGTATTCCTTGGCTTCTAGATACTTGCAGCATTTTGTAAGGATGTGAGTGTCGAGTGTGTGTTGTCGTTCGTGCAGTCTGCACGCATCTGGTATGGAAGGCGAACTGGAGGAGAGCAGTTGATAGTCAATATCACAACGCAATAGATAAGGCGGCACCTGAGTTATCATCTCTGAACTGACTGTTGTATCTTCGAAAACTTGAAGTAGCACCCGCATTGAGAGTTAATTGCGAAATACTCAATGGTCGTCAAGTCCTGAGGTTGGTAGCCTACCCTATAGCTAGATGGCTGCGTGGAACTCCCAATTTTCTCAGCTTTGGATTGGTCGTTGGGATAAATAAACCTTGTAGTTACACGTATCTGCCTAGGGATTTCGAATGTGGAAGTTTCCTCAAACTAGAGTCCCTCTAGTGGCGTGATTGTTGGTATTCATGATTAGGACTTCCAACCTGATCGCTCGACAATTAACTAGCAACGCACGTCAACACTCAGCCATCTACAAAACCCCTTTCAATGTAAAGAATAAACCTACACAAAGAAATCAAAACCTTTCATTCTATGATGCGATAAACGATGGCTAAGTTTTTATGGCGCTAAAATAAAAGGCTCACTGCTACGAAATACAGCCTTAGGGATTCGCTGGTCGTCACTGACGTTGCAGCTCTGCATATCGGAGGGCTCGTGAAACGGGTTCTCTTTCTATTCTGTCTATTCTGTCTATGCTGCCGCCGTTTCCAAACGGTCGAGTCTCAAGTTTGGAATGATTGGACTATTAGTTGAGTTCTATATTCAAACTCTCACCTCCAATCCGGGCATCCGCCCCGCGTCTGAGAGGCGGTGGTCTTGCCATGGGATTCTTCACCAATCATCTCAGGAGTATGTGAGCATCGAAGTGTGTCTTCTGTTGCGATTGAACTCACACAACGTCAGATCTTTCCTCTTCGCTCGATTTCGATACTCGAACATTCCAGATCCCTAGAAGTAAATAGTCGGTTGGATTTGCGCCATGACTACCGAATTTGTTGCTACGCGAGACTCTTGTGACGAAAAAGATAATGAACTTGAAAGAGTCGCCAATCAGGATAACAACAATTAATATGCCTTGGGAAGAATTGGGGTCCATAACGTTGCTATAGCCATCTTGCCGAAATCCGAGTATAGCACGACGTTTATCGCCGCTGTGGCAAGGGGCAAGGCAAGAGACATAATGCACAGCGTTCCGAATATTCGTTTAGCAAGGCGATCCAGGGACATATAGTTTTAGTGACATGCTCATTGAACCAGCGGTCACATCTACTCTTGACAGCCTTGAGCGGGCTCGAGGCTGAATATAAGCTGGAAGGGCACCAGCTCAACGTCCATGTTGAAAGGGCATTGGAACAACCGCCGGGTCTGCGACAGAAATATTCTTGTCTATCCTCCGACAGTCATCAAGTTTCCTAACAAAGGTTTGATCGCCATTGCGTCTTTTTGTTCGGCGAAGGCAGGTGAAGCTCTGGGCTGTTGAAGCTAGGTAATTGAGGGATGTGATGCCAATCGTCGTGATGCAGGTCGCTTGATATTCGCGCGATGACTGCGTATTTCGCAGCCTCGCGTACCGCTTTTCACGCAGGCATTACCTGTCTGAATGTTCTGATTGGCGAAGGCTTGCGGTGTTCGACCTGTAAGCGCCAGGTATATCGATAGTCTTGACAGTTTGGGTGGTGTTGACACCGGATTTCAGCTGGTGGAATTACGCCCAATTTAACTATACTTCAACATCTTCTGGGGTCAATGTCTCAACAACGAGGTTCTTTTGGCCAATCATGGGCGAAGAGGTGATCCCGGCGAACTCTAAGGAGTAGTTACAGGGGGTGAACTTGACTATTTTCTGGGCGGTTGAGACATAGGAAAAGCAACCCTGTATCCGTATATGTGCGAAGTACTACGTAGTTGACGGCACGATCAGCATTCCATCTGCATCAACAAAAAAAAGAAAGTGAAGACAAATTTACTCAAGTAGTTAGCGCAAGGGTCAAATGCACAGGGATGCGCTCCCTCTACTCCGTAGTGCTGTTAAAGTAGTAATGCCTGCCCCTTGACAGATTGCCATACTCTTGATTGTTTCCTCCTTCTCGTGCAGCATTCACAGTAACAATGGCGGGCCGAATACAACGACTTCCTATGCAGGTAGCAACGAGGATGGCGATGGAGATGAAGAAGAGCCGCCGCTGGCCACCCGGTTTGATGACATTAATTATGGGAGTCTCCTCATGCATCTGCCGGGGCCGTGGGAGCAGCAGCAAGGACAGCAACAGCAACAGAGACCGGATGGAGGCATCTACATGACTGGAGATAACACTGCCGACATCATACACCATCACGTACGCGGCCGCCACTTTGCCATCTACAAGATATAGCATCATGGCAGCTGAATCGACAACCAGCTAGGAGCCGTGGGCGGAGCAAAGCGAGCAAGGCTCACATTACTGCGGTGCACGAGACCATGATCCTGTTGACCATGTTGGCTGTTGATGACCCTGGTAACGATCTGGTCTCAGCACATCAAGCTACGATTGAGGATCACGCCGACATCACCAGCCCACACTCATTCCCTTATGCCCACTTCGTCGTGCTGTGTCGTGCGCGCTTGCTGAAGCCAGAAGATGTGCTGAAAGGCTTCATGCGCGTGCGCTACCCAGACACGAAGCAGACGATGGTCAGTCTGACGGCGAGCCCAGATATGACTGACTATGAGCGCGACGCCTCGGGGACAATTCGTTCGAAGGGGAATTCCTTATCGGAACCAAACCCTTTCGCAGAAGACATACACGACATTGGCAAGACGACACTGCCGCTGCTCGATACTGCCAATGATGAAGACGGAAAACCCTGTTACATTGGCCGTGTAACCGTATCTGCTGGCGAATTTGCTTCCTGGGCGAAAGGACGCCATGGACACATGGAGACTATGAAGGAATGGAGCTTGGTGTCGAGAGGGCTGGTGCTCACTTTTGAGGTGACGACGACAAACAAGGCAACGGCTGACAAGCCGGTGTGGTTCCTCGAGCTTGATGGCCCCCAGAGTGTGCCACGTCTGGCGCCGGTCAACGACGTTATACAGCCTTTGGTGGTGCGAGAGGGCTGGATGGTTGACGGCATGGCCAAGCGAGGCTGTGCCATCCTAACAAAGCCCGGTGCTTCAGTCAACTGAGAGACCATGGTCAGTCCGGGGCTGGTCCAGGGGCTTTTCAGTATCAAGTGGCAAGCTGTGAATGATCAGAACGAATCGGCCTGGATGATCTTTCGGTACTACGAGATTGTTGAGTTGAAGGAGGAGGCTATGGAGTTGGAAAATGAGACAGTTGCGTCGAAAAAGGAGATTTTGAAGAATCAGCCCTGTTTCTCCTTCAAGCCGGTACGTCAGGCGCCCATCCTGGGGAGTCAAAGGGTTAGCAATATGGTAGTTGAGAGGGGAGAAACTGGACGCATTGACTCCCATGCTTCTCGCACAACATAATAGGGAAAAAATAACAAAAATGGCAAAAAACATACAACACCGGGGATTCGCTGGTCGTCACCGACCCAACTACTAGTCCAGCGCTTCGCAGTTTGACTAAGGGGGAGCAGACGGGACCCCGTATTTTCTACGAGCTATGGTCGTATGTACCAGGAACCTCGGGCTCAGTGATTATAGCCCCCGCTTGGCGACACGGGAAGTGACGTCGAACGTGCCACGGATGAAAGCATGGAATGTGGAAGATGACAAAGAGGCCGGAGAAGAAGCAGAAGAGGCAGAAGAGGAGAGCAAGCAAGCCACTACAGAGATAGAGTCTGGGCTAGAGTCGCTTCAGATCGACGAGACCATTGAGACGTCTAGAGCGACGGAAGTCAAGGACAACTCAGGTGCTGTTGTGGCTCAGGGGGCAGCTAGTGAAGAGACTGCTGTTTCCAGTCACGGCGAGCAGTCGCGAAGTTGCTGTCACGATGAGGATCTCGACTACGAAGATGGCTACTATGAAGCAGCAGACAACGTCACCCAGCTCACCATTACAAAGGTTCTCCGTCCGGCTGACACGGTATCGCGCCTCGATAAAATCATCAACGAGATTGGTGCTAGCGACGAGTCTATCAGGAACATGACCGTCGCTGGCGCCTTGGCTATCGTGCTGGCCAATGACCACGACGCCGTGAGCAGCTTGTACGATCGTCTTCCACTGGCATTGGCGTCGATGACCTCGTTGATGAGTGTCAAGCCGCTATGGTCCCGGTCGATTGGCCGCGCTGTCCTCAGTGCAACCAACCAGGTTGTGCCAGAGAGCGCAACCATCGTTTTCAATTTGGACAGCGACAGTACCAAGCCCCAGGTATCCTTTGGTCCTATCTCTCTCACCCTTCAGAACGTGCAGATTGTGGTTGGTAATGCTCGGTTAGAGGATGAAAAGGTTGGGCTATACGCCCTGGTCGAGCTGGCCGTCACAGGCTCTGCAACGGGCTCTTCGACCAAGATGGCAAACGTCCTGATGGGTGTCGACATGTCCTTGTCCCATGCGACGGCCGATATCTACACTTACTTTTGTCTCTCCCGAACCGCTTCAGCGACCTGAACAGTCTATTTGGCAGCACTTCTGCTTTGGGGGACTTGGTGATGCCTATGGCTTCGGCCAACACCAACAACGTCAACCAAGCCAACATCAAGTCTGGGTCCATCGGATTCGTGTTGCGGCAGCCAACTCAGCGCCAGAGCAAGTGTCTGCTGCACCGTGTCTTCTTCGCAATCGAGGCCTCTGATTTCCCTGGTTGGAAAGACTGGTTACCGGATGGATGGGGCAGATCATATCCAAGACGCAAAGGTCGACGTTTCCATCTTTGATCCGCTCAGCAAGGGACGACGTGTGGCAGTAGACATTAGATTCCAGCTCGAGGTCAGTGTTGGCGATGAAGGACAGCAACAGGAGGTCGCCTGGCTCGGCATCTGTCTATCAGCGTTCCGCTGGTGGCCAAGGACGACTATGACATCCGCTTGCGCATTTCTACAGCCAAATATGGACTGTCCCTTCATGAAGTTCTTACCGCGACCGGCTTGGGCAAGACGGAGCTGTTCAACGGCATCAAAACAAATCTCCCCTTCATCAAGGACGTACTCGATGCAGTACATGTCTACGGCGTTACTCTGGGCGTGAATCGAATCGGAGGTAAATTGGGGTTCCGCGATTGGAACCTTCGCATGGGTCTGCCGAATGCCAGTCTGATCAAGGACAAGCTTAGCCTAAGCTTGGTATACCTGACGCTGCAGAAGTACAACAACAAGCTGGAATGCTTTCTAAGCGGCACTATTGTTCTGAGGAAGAAGTTAGACCAGGCCTCGAATCAACGGGACCAAGTCAAGCACATCGACATTAGCTTGCAGGCACCTACTGCTACTCAATTTGGCCTACTCACAGTCGATGTCGAGAGCGCAGGCAGAAGGGGCGTGTCTCTGGCTGACACTCTCCAAGTCTTTGATCTTCCCAAGCTCGACGACTTGCCCGTTATTGGCCAAATGGTGCAGACTGAGCTTGCCTCACTCAATCTTGTCACAGCTCCCATGGCAAAAGCTAGTGACTTGTCCATCATATCTTTCTCTACTACTCTGGCACACCCATTGCTCAAAATGGGTTCCCTTGAGATGCAGGAGCTCATGCTCAGCATCGATTGGGAGGCAGCTCCCTCGAAAGAGAAGCCTTCAAGCCTTCGCCTTAGGGCTAGTGCACACCTCCTGGAAGGAGACTTGTCCGCCCAAGTCTGGTACCAGCGCCTTCCCGAGAGCGTCAGCATTGGTGCGGCTTTGACGGCGGTCACCGTTGTTCCAGTTGGCCGCCTGCTTCGTGCCTGTCTCCCCAGCGGCCTAGGAAGCATTCCAAGTCTGCTTCCGCTCGTCGACAATCTTGATCTTGACGAGTCGAGCATCAGCTTTGAGAGTGCACTGTCCGCTGGTGATTCTCACGGCAATCTTGCGCTTCGCCGCTTGAGGATATCAGTTAGCAACGAAAGCCAGCTCCGGGTCAAGGCTCTCGTCTTGCGCAAGCTACGTATCATCTACGACTCTGCTCGCGAGCCCGCTCCTGAACCCCCTGGCTCCGCCATGACCAAGACGGCACCCGCGGAGCAGGACAAGGGAGCTCTACAGAAAGCAAAGAAGAAACGCCTGCGCTCTGACCTGTCCATAGTGGCGGAGCTTGAGAAGGATACTGTCAGTGCGACCATCCAGATATGGGCAGCTAAGAGTCAAAACACCAAGACAGTCAGCTTTGGCATTTATCCAACCCGGTCAAAGTCACTTACGTTGGGCAAAGTCCTTGGGCTTCTTGACTTCATCGACTCTTCGCTCCAATTCGCCCGACCAAGCCGGCAGATACTCCCTCAAGTGTTGGATCTCCCCATTGATGCCCTGGAAGGGGAGTTATCTAACGATATCGAGTCTGATGCAGTTGACCACGATGTCGATGCAACAAACAACAACGCCAGAGATGCAGGTGTCGATACCCCTTCTTCCAAGACCCAAGACCTTAGCCTGAGGAAGTTTCGTGTGGTTGCTCACTTGGATGAGCCCATCATGCTTGTTCCCTCGGCGGAGCCCAAGATATCAATCGACCAAGTCTATCTGGACGTCATCTACGATTCCCTGCCGCCAGTCCCGCCAGCAGGAGGCTCTACTGGCACCCGCCCCAGCTCGAAGTTGAGTGGCACTCTTTACGGCCAAATCCGCATTGGCGACTACACGCTCCGCCTCACCTATGTTTACGACGCACGTGTGCGAGAAAAGGTCTTTGCTGCGCGGCTGTCATCTAGCGAGGTACGAGTTGTGAGTGCGGAGACGGGGCCTGCTACTACGATGAGTGAGAAGGATACGAAGCTCGACTTTGCATCTATTGCCAAGTCGACGTCTATGTCGTCCTCGAAGATCACTTATCAGTCCGGCATGCCCCAGGTCATTCCTAAGCCAAATTCGATGGGAGCGCGTGTGCGCTTGGAACCCACCAAGAGGATCGAGGTATGGGCTGCTGGAGATGGTGCATGGCCTACCACCGTGTGCGGAGTTCAGCTGGAATTGCGGGAGATTTCTGCCTTTTTCCGCTACACGGCCGGTGGCTTTGTCGGCCAGGATGAGCAGAAGCCAATATACGAAGCCTATCTGGTGGGCAAGTTGCTTTTCAAAGGCTTCGCCAGCGCTGAGGCTCGGATCTCAATAGGACCAGATCGCAATGCCGTTTTCTACGCTACCTTGAAGCGAGAGGGCAGTGGGCAACAGAGGGCTGGAGACCTATTTGCATCGATTGCCGATGATGTTGCAAAGAAGGGGCTGGATTCGACGGGCACTGGTTCGGATCCTGACGAACAGAAAGATCAGACAAGCCCTTGGCAGAGTGTCGTTCCTTCATGGAGCGAATCCATTGCTGTCCACGATGATAGACCCCTCACAGTTCTTGCCAATATCACGAAAGGGGAACTGTTCATTGCTGCCGCCATCAAAGATCTTGGATCAGCCGTATTCTGGGCGCGCCACGCGACTGATGCAGAGGATGCTGAAGATACAAAGCTTGAAGAGACATCCAGTGACAAACCATCGACCGACAAACCATCTGCAGACGAAAAGAAGCTTGGCCCAAGGCAGTACATGTTCATGCTCGAAGCTCGTGACCTTGGCCAGTTATGGCCGACTTTGAGCCAGGATGTGGACGCTCAGTTTGATATTTCCAAGCTCAACGTCATGGTTCTCAGCTACAAGACCTCTCTGTCCAAAATGAGGGCAGAGCTTCAGAAGGCGGTAGCCGAAGGAGAGACAGACCATTCGCCGCTCAACGAAGTGGCGATGCAAGTTGAACCAGCCGAGGAGCCCTCATCGCCTCAAGACCCAGCAGCAGGAAGCAGAACAGTCGGGGACGAAGGGAAAGAAGGAGAGAAGTCGTCTGACTCCGGCAGTCAGCTTGCTACCCTTGCTGATACAACTCTTTCCTTGTCCAAAAACATCCCGGAAGCTGAGATGAACCCTGGGGCCTGTTTTTTTGCTGACCTCAAATTGGGTGCTGTCAGCAACAAGTCCAAAGACATGAACTCGGTCATAAGTGTTGACTTGCATGAGACACAGCAGCAGCAGCAGCAGCAGCAGCAGCTTGAACCCGGATCAGACTCATCAAAGTCTTCAGCAATGACAAGTGCCCAGATTTGGGCGCACATTGACAAGGAGAAGCCCAAGGAAAACACAATCTACGGCATCAGCCTCTCCAACCTGCGCATATTTGATGGTCTCATTACCCTAAATGGTGCGGGAACTTACTCGCCTGGTGGTCGCGCATTGAAAATTACTCAAGCTAAACTCCTGTTCAAGCTTGACAACTTGAGCCCCGGAGACACGCAAAAGCAGAAAACGCTCGAGTTCACTGTATCACTTGATATGGACAAGACTGCCACCAAGTTCTCAGCACATGTCGCTACATCCAGTGGCCAGTCAATTGACAACCCATTCGGCAAGATGTTCAATGTCCAGCTGGACTCTTTCATGATCCAAGGATCCTCGACTAAACAGGAGGGCGGCAAGGTGACACGAACTTGTACAATAGTGGGTTGTGCTCGTCTAGGGAAATCGTCACCTACATCGCCAGCCACTCCTCTCGCCGCTCTAATTCATTTCGAGCAGGGTGTGCCGGTTCTCGTTGTTATCGGATACGGATCGGCTCCGAAACAGTCTGCTGCGCTATCCTTGCCAGACTCTCAGTTCAAAAGCCTTCCCCAGCCCGAGTCAGGAAAAACGACACTCTCGCAGATCTTCAACGACTTGGTCGTACCCAATCCCGGGGATGGCGCAAAACCAACGACGTGGCCTGTCGACACACATGATGACATAGTCTTGACCGAGGCCTACCTGAGCTACAACAAACAGAGCAAGTCGCAGTCGATCAAAGCCGACGGGCGCGGCTTCCCCCCGGGATTCTGCGTCTCTGCTTATCTGAGCGTCTTTGAGCATCCTGTTCTAGTGTCGGTCTCCATTGTCGGCTCACGCAAAGGTGTTGTCCTCAAGGGGACCTATAGAAACGTCATCCACATCGGAGGCCTGCTGCAGCTGACAGAAAGTAAGGCAAAGAATATTGAGGGCCTTACAGTCAGCCTCGACACTACCGGCAAGGCTATCGCGTACGGCATTGAAAGCGGCATGACCTTGCTTGACAAACCTGGGTTCTACCTTTCTATCAAGTACACCCCTGGGCCGGCCAACGACCAGGCCAAGCGAGGCTTCGATGGAGAAGCCAGCTTTCAAGGCAAGCTTCTTGGCTGGCCTAATCCGAAGCTCAAGTTTGGCTACCACAGGGGCAAATGGACCTTTTCAGATTGGAAGATGGTACGCCCGGCTTTCTGGCCACCAAAAATGAAGAACAGCTTGGCTGCAATGGCCGGTGGGCTCGATTTCAACGCTGATGAGGCCGAGTTGATCAACATCGATCGCGCCCTGGAGCTCGGCAGCAAAGACGGCAAGTGTGAGGAACTGGTCAAGCTTCTGCTTGACACCCTCGTGCAGATGCAATTCACTTTTGGCGTTGGGCTGCCGCCAATGGAGCAGTCAGACATGCCCAAGGTCAAGGAAGGTGGGCAAAAGGAGAAGCCCGAGGGCGACAAGGAGGCAGAGTCTGCAGGTGACGTCAAGACACCGCCGCAACTGGTCCTTGCAGCCGGTACTGGCCAAGATAGTGAGGCAAAAGCGGCCAAGAAGCCGGGCAAATTCCACTTCATCGTCACATGGGACCTAGACATCACCCTTGCCGGCGGGTTTCATGCTGGCAAAGTCCATCTTCAAGAGTTCAAGTTCGCAGTCACCTTTGACAAATTCAAGCCGACTATACTCGGCTTCCTCGAGTTTCTGTGGAAGCAAGTCAGAAGTGACGAGAACCTGGCTGAAATCGGCCGCAAGATACTCGGCGACAGGGTTCTCCTGGGCAAGCTCCTGCTCAAGACGGCGGTCGAAAAGCTAACCCTGAAGATATTAATAGCACTTCTTTGTCGAAAGCCCAAGGGCGCGCCCAACTTTGACGAGGAGGTCAAGAAGCGCTTCAAAAAGAAGGGCGACGACACGGACAATGACACGAAAAAGAGGATGGAGGAATTTGACCAATATCCGGAGAAGGAAAATCCCGCACCGCTACCACCATTTATAATCCCGCCTTGGACAATTCCCGTCCTGAACGTCCCAGTGTTGACATGGCTGGGCGACAACTCTCCGCCCCCTCCAACAAGGAGCGGAGGAGGTCCGCCAAGTTCAGATCCGGAACCAAAAGAGCGAGACTCCACAGGTACTACTCCTACCTCTGGTGGCTATTCTGGCTTGGGTTTGATCAGTCTCATCATGATGTATTTGAAACATTCTGAAGAACTTGACAAGATCCCAGTCGAAAGCCTCAAAGATGGCCTGGGTGCCAAGATGCGCAAGAGCGAGAATGACCAACTCGCGCAGATGGCTGTAGACACTTACAACAACTCGATCAAGCTCCTCACGGAGGCACAGGATAGCAGGAGTCGGGCCAAATTGGGCATCCAGAGCCGAATGCGCTTGGCGCAGGAGAAGCTCAAGGCCAGCTTTCTCCAAGGCTCTGCTGGAAACGATGAGGCCGTTGTGGTTGTCGACATCCCAGAAGAGGCACTGCCGCCGACCAAGCAAGTGCCATCGGAAGACTACAAAAACATCAGCTGGGAGGTGTTCGCTACTACGACCACCAACGACCAAGGCGTGAATGACAATAATCTCGTGGCCCTCTTCCACGGCAATAGGCGTCACCTGCCGCTTGCCAGGGGCGACCTCTTCCGATCAACATCAAAGGTCTACATTGCCGTCCGTATGCGTGTCGACATGGGAGACAAGAAGGACGAGTCCTTCGTCGGCGACTGGGCGCGTGTGACAGCAGAGCATACGCCCTGGCTAGAGCGTCCGTTTGGACTACAGTTGAGCATTGAAGAAGCCAAGGACAAGGCTGATGAGGATGAAGGCCAATCTGTAGTCATCACACTGCCTCCAGCTGATCAATTCGCTGGAGACTGGGAAGTGAGCCTGACGGGCACGTCTATGTCATCAGCCGTAGCAGCACAAACGACCGCGGCAGGGACAGCAACGACAACAACAACAGGGGCATCAACTTCAGCGGATGTCGCCAGCGTGACCCTATGGCAGTCGGCGCATAGCTGCGCAGACCTTGGCCCCTGTGACATTCGTGTGCCAGTCCAAGAGCTCGACAGCCACAAGTTCCCTGCAGATGGCCATGACGCCATGTTCCTGACAGCCTGCGTCTACCAACGAGCACCTCCCGGCACTGCCTGGCACAACTCGCCTCTGGCCTTCTCAGCTCAGAAAATTCACATTCTAGCCCCTCTCAGAAATCTTGAGTTGTCCCTGAGCGGGCGAGCTATCAGAGCATCCTGGCATCCCAGCCCACTCCCCCTATCTAGCGACAGATATATGGTCAGGTTGACAACAGAAGATGGCGAGGTCATATCTTTGGCCAGTGCCCCCCTTTTCACCTTGGTCAATGGCCTGGTGACGACACTTCTTGAGCCTGAAGACGGAAGAGATATTGAGGGCCGCAATGTCACTGTTTCCGTGACGATGCCCAAGGAGTCAGTACCTCTCGCCACGCCAACCGCGCGTCTAGTTGCCAGGGAGAACATAAACTACTCGCCAACTGAACTCCTCATCACTGACGAGTCGACGTACGACACCAAGACACACACTCTAACCCTGGTCATTGAGCGGACGGCCGGATCCTTTGTTTCAGACGCGCAGTTCAGCTGGCGCAAGACACAGGAGCCCGCAAACAGCGAAACTCCACTGATGGTCTTTAGCGACGTAGACTTGGTTAAGAGCTCCTGCCGTGGTCGACGCGCCGTCTTGCGCATCAAGAACGACAAATGGACGACCGCCACAGCTGCTGGCGGCTCCTCCGCGGCCAGCGTCGCCGGCTTCTACGACATCCGTGCCTCAGAGCCCCGGGCTACTGATAGCTATATCATCTCGAAAGCCTGGCAGTTGTCGCAAGATGCCATCGCTCGCGACCTAGACATTGGCAAAGTCACTGTCGCCAGTTCGAAGGGCGACGGTGGTGCCCCAGGCCCTATCAATATCACATGGGAAAAGGGAAGCGGAGATGATGTACGGGTCGACTTTGCCCTGTACTGCTGTCCTCCCTCGCCGCAGACAACGACAACAAGCGAGAATGTCTCCGCAGGTGCTGTCACTACTACTCCTGCTGCCGCTCCGTATGGCATGCTGCGTGTTAGTGTTGCCAGCACCAGCCTCTCTTACCAACTTGGTAGCGCGCCGGGCGAAACTCTACCGCTGTCTGGAACCGTTATGACTCTGTCTTATCTAGTCCGCGGTAAAAACGTGACAGGCCCGAGTGGCCGTCTGGTTGTAGAGCGATGATCCAAGGACGTGACAAGGGGTCATCTTACTTTCCACCTTGCGCAATAAGGCGATAATCTTAAGGCAATTTATTATCGTAGAAGGGGGACGAGGTTTAGAGATGGGAAGCCCATGTATTCCTATGCATTGCACTAAACAAAGATGTAATGGCAGGTCGTTCTTGATGAAATAAAGATATATTGTACAAATCACCTGTCAAAGTCTAGAAAAATCTACTACACCCGGCTTTGTGAGACTATTACTCAACTACCCTTCTACTCAGGAGACTGCAAAGAGTTTCGGGCAGGCGGGTCACTTTCTAATAGACCAAGAGTCCGTCAGTGCTACGACTACTGGCCACACTCGTATGTAACGTGCCTGTAGGTCTTAATCCTTACAGAGACTCGGTGCAGCTATTCAGGTATAAGGATGAAGTATAAAATATTAATCTATGTGACTAGGCCTTTCTGATGATGTACTTTTCAAGTTATTATAACTTTTTATTGTTGCGTTATTTGAGAGTGACCATGAAGAGTAGAAATGGTGTGTGCAAGCAAGTAAAGGTGGATATAGTTCCTCCGACTTTAGAGACAGCGATGTGGAAGAAGAAAGAAGCTTCTTGAAAAAGGGAACCTTTTCTTCTGTAACGCAATATAGGTTAGGTGTGATCGAACAGGCTTTTGGAGACTGAAAAAAAATTAAAAAATTACTATTGCAAGGTGCAAAAAACATACAACACCAGGGATTCGCTGGTCGTCACCGACCCAACTACTAGTCCGGCGCTTCGAAGTTTAACTAGGGGGGAGCAGACGGGACCCCGTGTTCCCTTCGAGCTATGGTCGTATGTGCTTGACAGATGCTGGAAGTCGGATTAAGAGGGGCATTGCCATAAGAGAATGACTTGTCGTATGCGTCGGAAGATTCACCCTCTCTAGCACAGTGGTGAAGGTACTGAGAGTTGAGTAATCATCCGCTTCGGTTCTCTGGGCCCTGGGCTACATTTATCGTGATGTCTCCGCGCTATGTTGGTAGATTGATTGTGATCAAGACAGTTGCAAAGTCTGTCCTCATGTAGAGATCTGAAGTATGCCCCTGAAAGTATAATCGAGTTCTGAGTACTCATAGATGGTAGCAAGAGAACTGACTGACTGATCACCCGTTCTATTTAATGATATCGACGAAGGCGCCCCAGTCCCATGCGTCGGGTTTTACAGGATCGCTCACTCGTCCTTCGCGTCTACACTTCTGTAAGTCCGCTTTCTCGAGTGTCCGGGCATAAATCAAAAGTAGACAATAACTAAAAAAAAAGCTATATATTCAAAGTGGCAAGCGGCAACTGGCAAGGGTGGCGAATAGAAAGGAACTAGGATCTTTGTTGTTGACATGACGGTCGAAACCGCAGATTGTCGTTTTCAAGGCCCGTGAGAGAGGTGTGGCAGTGACACTTGAACGCGAGAACTTCCGAAGATTAAAGATACGGCACTATATGAAGATGAACATGGTGTTGGCTCCAGAGTCTTTTGAATCACGCCTGCGGATAGCGAGATGGGCGTGGACAGTTGTCTTGAACGGACGAAGGCTATGCGATGCACCTCATCCCCCGGCTCCCTGGGGGCAGCCGGCACGACCCCCAGATTTCGCGGTAGAGCGGCGGTTTATTCTAATAGACCGTTAGCTCTTTGTTACACCATAAGTTCCTCGTCGATTTTCCCTGAGACCTAAGAAAAGTGCGTTCATCTAGGCATGTCTATCGTTGTCAAGCACCCAGTTCTACACCTTCAATCTCCTCGGCGTTTTCAAGTAGTGCCTGTGCGAATAGCCCTGCTCGCTCATAAGAAGCTCCCCCATGGGATTTCTATATCCACTAGTTGGCCGGCAGATATCTTCCCAGTTTCTCCAGCATATGAACCCCCAGCCAAGTTCGTTTTCCAGACGAGTTGATTCAGCCAGCCTCCCCTTCACGTCGACCAGGCTATTCAAATACGCAGATAATACTATATCATGCCAGATAAACCCCCCGAACTTATTTTCCACTACGAATGGGTGTTGAGTGCCTCCTCACTGACTGGCGATTTCGGGCTCGTCTTACACCACAGGACGAAGCTTCAAGACGAGCCAAGATAGACTGAGACTTGTCTATGGCTGGAAGCATGAAAGCTAACCGCTGAATGAAGTACATCATGTGCCCATGTACGACTTCAAGCATCATATGGCAGAAGTCAGAAAGGGAACATCTATCCCTCAGTGGTAGGACAGTTGCTCTATAACACGCAGGATTCTCGAGCCCCTAAATTACCATCTTCAAAACACAAGTACGAATCCCCCTAGCTCTGTAGGTAGTCATCCCCCATTCGGTCTCGAAGACGAATCTTCTACTCATCCACACAGTCGCACATGTTCCTCAGTTTTGAAGTCCTTGGTGGAGTGCTCAGACTCATCAGACACTTCACCGACACGGCCCGACCATGGGACTTTTGAATCTCACAAAGTCTTGGCTGGGCCAATGATGTGGAGGAGTTTTCGCATCTGAAGCAAATGTCCCAGGAAACAGGGATGGGCATGTTCAACTTTGTGAGTGTGTTGGATCGACGAATAGCCCACAGGGCCCACAGGTCCCACAGGCGAAGAACATATCACATGGAGTTTTCTCCGTGAGTCGTTGTGACTATCACCTATTGCGCCCGAGTTTTCAACAGTAATGCGCGATTTCATGACTAGTTTCTCGTTGAGGCTGCCATTGCCGTCCGAGGTGGTTGGAGGCGTTTTGCTCTCAGCCGCCCCCAGAAGTTCACATGTCAATGATAAGACCACGGAGCACCCGTATCTTGCATGGCTGACATCAACGCACCGACCCGAGCACCGTAAAGAGATTGAGTAGCCCGTCAATAGATACCTCTCAAGAAATATTGACTTGATTTATAGCATGGCTGGCATCCACTGTGTTAGTGTGGCAGACTGAGACTTGCACCTGAGCACGAAAGAGCATAATCAGTACTAGGATAACCCTTCTCAAAACGAGAGAGTAGACGCAGAGGCCCCGATCGTGGCTGGACTCAGCTGCGGCTGACACTACGGCGACATGGAGCAAAAGAACAGGCTCCGCTGGTGTTGAGCCAAGACACCGACCGGGGAGACATCCCGTCAACTCACCAAAAGATGGATGATGTTGCGAGGGGAAAGTCGAGTCACAGAAGCGCCCTGAGTATCACAACAGGGGCCGAATCACCACTGGGAGGTGCCTGTGTGAATGACGGCAATAGTGGTACGGCATGTCACTGAGATGTCCGCATAAGCTCGTGAGTGTCGGCTCGCAGAGTGCCTATGAATGGTAGGCTCGGACCAGGGGAGCACCGGGGCACTGCACCCGGGCGTCATGGGTGGAGGAGTGCCAGGTTGAACCGAGGGTGGTGGACGGGGGTGGTATTACTTGCAGCGGCAAGCTGCACTTGACGCGATTCCTTGTCTGGACAGAAGCTGCTCCCGTGCCGCTGGTGTGTGATGCAACATGGTCGGGGGGAGAAGGCAGGTCGACCGAAGAAGGGAGTGTACCACCAGGGTTCACATCCGTATCCTCGGTGCGAGGGCGGGGTCGGCGCAGAGAGGCGACGGGCAGCTGGGGTCCAGACACGGCTCCGGATCTCTTGACATGCAGGCACCTACTGGGGGATCGATGTAGTCGGAATCGAGGAAGCAGACGAGGTAGCGGGGGACGTCGCCATGAGGCTGAAAAAGGGGATGCTGCAAGTGTACGGCGAGACGCATGATGCACATGCAGTGCAGAGTTGGACGAACCTCGACGGGTATCGGGACGAACGTAGGAGACATGAGTGGTTGCCAATCCCTGACGAGAGAGAGCGCGCCCACGAGTCGAGTGTTGCGCGCGGTTTGTGTGAGTGTGTCTTGGTGTGGCTGGCTGGGTCGATGCGTCGTTTGGATCATGGCTCTTCCTAGTTCCTTGCCAGGATGTGTTTCGTCTGGCGCGCGCGCCACGACTGGGGGGCGGAGGGATCAAAGCTGTCAGCGCCGGATTTTGATTGCCTGGGGCTGTCTCCTGATTGATGGGATTGGCCAAGGGAATTGCCTGTATTAGATGAACGGGTGGAATGGTTTGTGCGGGCGGGTTGATGAGACATGACGACGACGGAGAGTAGATGGGTGATGTCAAGGACGAAGGGATTCCGGGGTTGACATGGGGTTCGTTGGTTGGTTGGTTGGGAGCTGGAGTGAGACTTGTGGCGATATACGGAGGAGCACGGAGAGTACGGAGAAGGCAGGGTATGGTAAGAATGCCTGCCTTGGCGGATAATTGCTTGGAGAGACCGTTCATCACAATTGTTCCACTGCTGTCGTTGTGTTTGTTTGACGATTGACGTCGAAGTTGCAAGGGTGAGAATGCCATGTTGTTTCTTGGTGAGAAAAAGAGGGCGGAAGTGCTTTCGCATTGGATTGCGGGTGGAGGAAGGTGGAGCTTGAGGAGCTGTTCATGCATCGCGAGACACGTGCGCAGTACATTAGCACCTACCGATTTTGGCAGTAGGGCTGGTGGTGTGAGGGAGGTGCCTTGATGGATGAACAGGGCTGTTCCTTCCATCAACACTCACCTCACTAAGAGCGGGCAAGTACTACCGAGGTACTAGGTACCTTTTTCTATGAAACTTGGGCGACCCGCATCCCGGTCCGGTTAGTCACCAGCGCCGCTTTTGCTCAGGTGGGCTGTTGGAGAGGTTTGCATGGCTTCGGAGGACTCTGGATTGTATGGTAGGTAAATAGGTAGAGAAGCTTGAGTTACCCCTAGGACAATGTGATAGAAAAATAGGGTCTGCAGTCGCTGCCTTGCACAGAGAATCTTCTAATACTGATATACTAGATTAGGAAGCCCTGTGGCTTCATGTGACGATGAATGTCATGATTTCTGTGGCTGCCTCGGCCGAGACCCTATGAGACGTAAGTCGCGGTGTCGGTGTGGTCACCAGATAAACCCTGTATTGTATCTCGAGATATGTGAGAACCTCCTGGGAGAAGCACCACCCTGAGGCAGCTTCACGCCGAAATTCATTGTGTCAGCCGCGCATTAGCCCTTGGAACCTGTCTCTCGATGTGAACTGGTAAAGATATTCATGAAATGACCTGTAAGACGCGTCTCTTTTCTCTAACGGAAAGGCCGTTCAACGTCCAGACGATCGAAACCGAGCCTTGCGTAATGGACTTTAGTGCTTGGAGATCAAGATGACTATTCTATGGGAATTCCCTGGTACTCGTCGTATCCGAGGGCGAGGTTCATGTTCTCTGCGCAGTTATTAGCAAACTATGAAAGCCTTCGTTGTGCGCCGACAAAACTTACGCAGACATTGTGTGGCGGCGCCCTTGTTGAGATTATCGATCGTGGCACAGCTAGGTACGGAGGTTAGTTGGAGTCCTCGGGGGGGTTCAATCTCAAATGTGGATCCTCACATAACGACACGCTTGCCAGTGTCATCAACAGCGAATCCACCGATTTCGACTCCATGCTTGTTCTGGATAGACTTGACGTAGGGAGCTTCACCAACGACCTTGACAAGCTTCTCGCCGGCGTATCGGTCTTGGTAAATCTGGCGAATGTCTCGAGAAGTCATCTCCTTAGACAGGGGGATGTTGATGGTCAATTGGATACCGCGGAACCATGAAGCGCTGTAATTGGATCAGTATATGATAGCCAAAAGAAGAAGGAACAGGCCTAACACGTGAGGAATGAATGCGGTCGGGGCCCCAAGGTGGTGACTGATTTCTCGCTCGTGGATGTGTCCCGTAAGAGAGTCTGCTCAAGGTCAGCTTCCAACATGCTTACGAGCATAATTCCTTTTGAACTAACAAGGTAGAAGGTTATCCTTCAGAAGAGTCTCGTCGTTCTTAGGGCTCTTCTTCGTTCCAGCTCCTGAGAACTTAGACCAGTTAGCTTTCGAGCGTGGGTGTCGGTATTGGGGAAGGGGGACATACTCCTGAAACACCAAAAACCGTAGGAACACCTCCCAAATACGGCACAAGAGGAGAAATACCGAGTTGAGAGCCCGTTGCATAACAGCCAGGGCAGCTGATGCGCGTGGATTGAGCAATCTTGCTGCGTTTCACAAGCTCAGGGCATGAGTACGTCCATTTTCCCGTTGAATCAAACCGGTAGTCGGCCGAAAGATCAATGATGAGACTCGAGCTGTCACCCAATGCTTCGACAAAGGACTGGCAGGTATTGTTGGGCAAGGCCATCACTTTTTTTGGTGTTAGTGGTACTGTCAAATATCAAGCGAGGGAGCGAGCCTACCCCAGCAGTCGACCTGGCCATCCTTGTCCAAACGAGCAACGTCCTCGGGAGATAGGCTCTCGTAGATAATCTTGCGCTTAGTATAGCCCTTGAGCTCCTGCCCGATAAGCTCTCGAGAAGACACATGGCGAAGGTCCATATTAGGGTGGTTGTTGAGAAGGTCGATCAGGGCCTGGCCGGTATGACCGCGGGCGCCGATGAGGCCAATTCGCGACGGCGACTCGTTGGAAGCATTCTTCTTGCCTAGAGGGGGGTTCGGGTTCGTGTTGAGAGCATTGGCAAGACGTCCGGTGGTAGAAATAGCGCGGGCTTGGACAACACTGGCAGTTGTTCGGCCGAGGGAGACCTTGGGCATCGGGGTGACGGCGAAGGCAGCGACGCGGGGGGCAACTCGGCGAGCGCCGATGCGCATGGCCCCGGAAGTAGCAGACAGCATGATTCCGAGATATAGGAGCCCAATTGACCTGAAATCGGGAGGGCAAGTCGGATGGATGGTTGTTGTTGGATGTGGTGAGGTTATCTGTGAGGAGACACGTACTAAGAAATTCTTCTATGACTGATGCTCAGTGTGGGGTGCGGTGGGGCCCGTGTGGGGGGCCGGGGGGCGTTTTAGGTCTGGTTCGTCACGGCCGCCACGGAGGCACGGCCGAAGTCGGGCTCAAGTCTGCAAGAGGCTGGAATCGTGGAGGTACGCAGCACGAAGCTGTGGCTTTTAGAGGTAATAGGCAATGGCAATACCTACTTGTCGAAATAGAATGCGGCAATGTGAGCTATGACGGTGCACATAGCATAAAGAACTATATACTTACCCACTTACTAAACACCTGCTGGCCAAATTGTTCGGAAGCGCAAAGAAACTAGGTATCCAAGACACAAGTGACTGCATTCAAAGAAAGTAGAAAAACCATTGAGCTCTTACGATATTATAACTACACATATAATCTCGTTCACCGTAGTCTATACACCTTAGCTCGAGGCGCTCAAAACAACCCACTGCACCTTGCTTTGCCTGGCTCAACCTTATTGTCGCAATTCCGCGCACTTCGTTTCCCCACGCCGGACTGCGTCTGCATCCTTCTTTCTAGCCCGTTGAGAGGCGCAAGCACTTCATGCATTTCGTCTGTGCGTAAGGTCGTTCTTCTTCTTTGCAATTGGGAGTGGAGCATATTCCGTCAGATTCACCCGTTTGACGAGGCTCTTTGTTGTTTGTCCCTGGAGTTTTTTATACTCTTTTCTACGCCATCTTCTGCGAAGCCTCGAGGCACACCTTGCATTTCCGGTAATAGGCCATACTCGGCTTTGCATGATAAACCTCTTCTTTAACGCAGTTACTGAAGATACATATGTGGGTAGGTAGGTAGTTGGAGCGGCAGCAGGGCCAATGACGGCAAGATGCCTTTGCCTAATTGAGAGTGCCGTCTATCCGGAATCAGTATGTCACGGCAGGTGCTCGCTGAGCCTACGCAGCATAAAAGACCAACGCTCACCTCTGCTCTAAACAACTCTCTTTTATTCTTTACATACCAGGTAATTCTCAAGAGACTTGGACGCTGGCTATGTTTTGACTATAGCGCAGGTCTGGCATACCTGATGCCCCTCCACTTAGCATTTGGTCATCTGCTTCTTGAACTGGCATTGCCAATCTTAATCGGCACTGAGTCTTGGATTAACCTTCTTGAGCTCGCGTACCTGCTTCCCGCACTGGGGAAGCCGTACCGAGATCTGGGCGCCTCTGCTGGTGCCACGCGACTGGATAACCTCATCTACCATTTGTGTGCCCATCGTCTGGTAGTAAAATCTAAAACATAGGCACTGGTGTGAACCACCGTGAATGCCTGGGGCCTGGAGCTGGGGCCTTGCTCACCCACCGGACCACCCCCCTCTACTCAGGTTAAAGCGGCGATAGCTCAGGACCCGCACCGGAAACGGATTTGGACATCAAGAATTGTCGGGGGGTGACTGGCGGCAAGTACCTACCTATGTGCGAAGTACTACCTACTGACGGAGAGGGGCTCTCGTACAAGAGAACGGTGATGTTATTACCGATGTCAAAGTTCGTCGTCTCAGAGGTTGGGAAATGGGTGGCTCAGATATAGTTATCCTCGGTTATTCTTTCAGGGCGTCAAGAAATCAGCAATAACAAACAGCTGTCGGTGCCAGACTGGGAGCCCAATGCGTCCTTTGTTGCCCTTTCTTTTACCATATTTATTTATTTAAATGACCCAATGGACGTGATAGATGGCGCTGGCGTGACATGACAAGGTCGGACAATAGCTCCCACAGTCGCATCTCGTCTCGGGGCTCCTCCAACAGGTTCCCCGTGGTGGCACCTCTCGGTGTGTGGGTTCTCCCTGTGGTCAGTGTGAGGCGGACCAGGATCATGAGCCGGGGTAGGCCCTCTTCAAATGTCCCGAGGTGGGCTTGTTCCCATGGTGGTGGAACGGTCCCGTCATGGTCAGCCGAGGGAGCAGAGAATGGGAAATATGAGAACGATGCGGGACGTTGGATGGATACATGCATAGAAGGGGTGAGAAAAACGCGTGGATCCGTGGCTCCATCGAGACTGTATCTGACGACCACGGCTCTTGGTGACGGGCCCAATTCCCGGAGAGGACCCTTGGATGAACTGAGGTGCGAAAGGTCGGTGATGTTGTACCGGAGCCCTCATCAGTCCTCATACCTAACCTAGTTTGGACCTTGACACGAGTTACACCGAGGGAGATGTCTCTCTCCTTCCCCAAGACCCAGAAGCGTGGAGTAGGTAGATGTTATTATATATATGCAGTTGTAATACGGAGCACTCCCCTCCGTATCTGGCAACGAGAGAAATAGAGACGAGAAAGATACTCGGGTAGCGCGCGGCTCATGATCCGGGATCCCGGCGTCCTTCTTTTTGTTCTTTTTGGTCATGGCAAAACCTGGCAACATACGACATCCCAGGAGAGCAAAAATCATAGCGTCAGCCATCAGCCATTTCATTAGTAGGTATTCCCATACGGAGAAGAGACGCTGCGGCTCCCATTGCAACGGATGCTCCGGCTGGGTTGGACCATGGGCAGAGAGGGCGGAGAGGCGGAGGGACAAGTACGCGGTGTGCATAGATAGTATCATGACCGTCTCCTGACCTTGATCAAGTGCCGTCTTGTGTCGACCGGTCTCCTTCGATCCGTTGATGCCCCCATCGTTCCATTTCTCGTCCATTTCCAACCTTTCACCGATGGGAGGATCCTGAGCTGTCTGTCGACAATTCTCTTAGTTGCTCTTCCCATTGCTCTCCCATCATTCTATTCCCGTCTTTTGCCCCCCCTTTCCTCCCCATCCCCTTCTCTTGTGTTTTTTTTTTTCCATTCACCTCATTCTTTTTTTCCTCTTTCTTCTTTTTTCCCTCTTGGCCTCCTTTTTGCTTGGCAGCACTAGACTCTATTCATCCTCCCACATCTCTCCATCTCTCCATCTCTCTCTCTCTTCCTTTCCCCAATCTCCCCTTCCTCACCTTGGTCTAGGCGCCGGTTCACCACCCCCGTCGCCGTCCGCTCACCGACCTGGTCCCCAGCCAACGACAAGAGCGCTTCATCAAACAGCCCTGTCAGGCTGGCGTCTGCTGGATCCGCGGTTCCCCCCAACAAAGGCAGCCACAGCTTCCCCTGTGTTTGCTTTTTCTTTCTCATCTAACCGTCTCTGTGATTCCCCGAGATCGTCGCTCGTGTCCGGGGGAAAAGTAGACGGTGGAAATAGGTTAGGTTAGCGCGCCACCAGTTAGTTGACTTGGGTTCTTTTTTGGCGGTTGCAGCACCAGCTTTCCGCTCTGTCGGTACCAACTTCCGTCACCGTTCGTCACCATCACCACCACCACCAACCACCAACCACCAACCACCACTATCTATCTCTTGCTCAACAACAACAACAACAACACCAACACCAACATCAAAACAACATCAAGTTACGTGATCAAGTGCTGCAGGATCCCTGATTCATCCCCCTCTGTTCAACGGGGATATGCACGTGCAACATTCACAATCCAACTTGTACGACCTCCTCATCTTGTCTCTCTGCTCTCTGCCCATCCGCGTGTCTGGAGGTTCTTCTCTCTCTCCAACAATCCATCACCCACCACTACTACATCTTTGCCGTCTCCTCTTTCTCCTCCCCAGATCACCACCAACCACCAT
>JABFFI010000237.1:0-29406 GCA_013623725.1 Fusarium robinianum | reverse complement strand
GGGGGGGTAGTGCTTGAAGGGACTAGATCGAGTCTGTATGCAGAGTTCCAATGTGGAAATTGCCCGCTGCTATAGGGACCAGTCAACGACCTCTTATCTTGAGGTGAACCCCGAGCCGTCTCCCAGTGGCAGACCTTAGCGCTTACACAATAACCAGCAGCGTCACGGAACTGGCCCAAACCCCTAATGCTTCTTTTACACATCGAGTGCGTCAAGAGTAAAAGCAAGAGGTCATGAATAGGATAGTCTTCGACTCGGTCAGGTGGTTCATGATGATTCCGCCATTGATCCATGACTTGAAGCGCAAGTGGAAAAAGCCAGCTCCAGCTCCATCTTAATGCTTTTCTTCCCTTCTCCCCAAGACAGCGGCAACTGATACAGGGTAGCAGAACGTGGTGGCTGAAAACAAGGCATATGACACTTGGCGGTGACCACAGCAGAGGTGGCGAGAACCCGAGGAGATAAGGGGCATGCCTCATCATGATTTTGGGGTTGAACTGGTTGGCATACTCAGTCTCTCCATTGGCCGTAGTTTAGTCACTCAGCGCTTCAAGTTCATTCTGTATGTAACAATTTTCAGGGGAAACCCGTGCTAACTGCATGGTTCAAGTATGGGAATGTTTGATTTCATTGGATCAGACAGGGCTTAAATACTATATAGACAGACAGTGCAAGGCAGACAAGTGCCAAGACTAATATACCAGACATTGAGACTATGGATATCCGTTGGAGACTCCCGGCTTTCCTTGAGGCCCAAACAAAAAGGCTCACTTATGCCCAAAAGAACTGCTCCCGAACCCATGCACTGTCCCTTGGAAACAAAACCGCAATTCTTGTGTTTCCCCCAACATGAGGATACCCTGCAGGAGTCCCCCTTAGCAGGACTCCTCTGCGAAGCTGTCCAGCGTTTATATAGAGAGGGGAGTCGAAGGCCAGCGCTGGAGAGGAATGGAGCTGGGTCAAGGTGAGGTGTTGTAAATGCAGCAACCCTACCATCTGAGGTATCGTGGCAACCAGGCCCTCCCCTGAGCTGTACTCGGAGTTCAGCTGGGGAACCCTGAACGCCTTTCGCCATCCACCACCGCATTTCTGCCAAGGAGATGTCTGATTCGATACCTTGATGATTTGAGGAGGTGGTAGATCTCCATGGGCGAAGCACTTGAGCTTGCGGTTCGTACGTCCTACCACATAGCGGTTCGGCTTGATCTCATCTCGTAGGATGTTGCAGATCTGCCTCGGGACGTCGGGTATCATCGCGACACGGTCGAGCTGGGTGATTTCTTGCTGGTCTGAGAGTTGCGCCTTGAAGAGGGAGATTGCACCGACATAGTCATCGCTGTACGTGATGACTGTTAGGTACTCGCTATCGCCGCCTCTGTATTTATCCAACCCAAGAAGTTCATTTTCCAAGGCTTGGAGTTGCTCATTTCCGTGAGCCGAGACCCGTTCTGGCCCTTTCGGATCCCCCCTGGTGAGCCCGTTGGGAGCATCAAGGCCAAACGAGACCGGCGAAACTCGAATGCGCCTACCTTCAGAGCTTCGCCACATTCCAAGCCATTGGTATGAGGTGAAAGATCTCTTCAGCATGCTAGGTACACCCGTTGACGAGAAGCCCCCTCCTGTGCCCAAGACTTGGACATTCAAACCCACTTCGAAATGCTCCAGAAAATCGTCAAAGGCCTGTTTGGTTTCAGCCACGAAACGGCCTTGAGGACGTAGCTCGTATTCGGAAGCGGTCGCGTCCCAGCCCGGAAAGAGAGGCACAAGTTCCAGAGCCTCCTGGAGGGTATTCCACTCCGGCTCAGGCAGGACGGTTGAGACATGCATCGTCTCCTCGAACAAGGCCTTCTTGAGATAAATCTCAAAACGGTTTTCTTGCATCGGCCTTGTCCGTTCAGGTTCAACTAACACGAGACGGACTGGGGGAGTTGATTGGGTTGGAGTGCAGTCGTTGCCTTGTTGCTCTTTGTCTGTGGAATGCATGGCCCCGCGGATGTTTCTAGCCATGCCTGAGCATGACTCGCCGATAAACATAATGAAACTCCAGATTGCCAAGCCAATCATGGCGACCAACCGAAACGGGAACCGTATGCAATTATTGAATTGGCGACGTCGACGTCCTGCACGCGATTTCGTAATGGCCACCCCCAACTCTTGGTTCCCATATTCTATGGAATCCCATTGAAGCACTGGCGGAACTGCTGGAACTGCGGGTGTATAAGGCACGTAAGGCGTGTGAGGCACATGAGGCAAGACAGAGTTATGAGGCTCTACTTGCACATATGGCACTGTTGGCACATACGGTACTGTATGTACTGGGTGTGTCGGAGTGCTATCCGTGGCTTCCTGTTGGACCACGACATCTTCCCATGGGTCTTGACCGAGGGAAGAGTCGTCTTCCTCTTCCTCTCCCTCTGATTCTGAATCTTGGGTCGCGTCCTGGAGCTGAAGGAGAGCCTTGGCCTTATCCGGCGTGCTCTGAGCTCCACGCAGGAGGCCTTGAACCGCACTGAGGCTGTCTCTGGGAGAATTCGCTGACTTGGGGGATTCGTGTCCCAAAGACGCCATTCTTGAGTAGAAGAATTGTAAGTGAGATTCGAGGATGGCGTGTATGGTCCTGAGGAGGACGAGATGCGGGGGTGTTGTTTTGATGATTTGAACTTCTGAGTTTGAAGTAATGGTCAAATTAGCTCGGTTGCAACGAGAATCTAGTCTAGTAGCACACGTGATGGCTATTAGTTAAAGGACCATCAAGCCAATATCCGCGGAAACTAACCCTAAATCCGGAAGATTAGATAGATGGGACTCTGTTTCTAGCCCCTTGAGGAGGGACTTTAGGGTTGAAAGTTGTTCATCTTGGCTGTTTGTAAAATCGCATGCGGCCTAGTAGCATTTGTGATCTGTTGATGATCATCAGCTTGCTGTCCCCCATTTTTGAACATTGCAGGGTTTGACTCGTTTTTGTTTCTTTACTGTTGACTACATACATGCTGACTTGAGCTATTGGGAAGGATAAAGGAACCTTTCAAGAGTCTGCCACAGTTTACTGGCTCCTCGCGGCTCTTCCTCCTAGCTGTAATTATGTGAGACTAGGCAGCAGAGTCCTCAAAGAAGCAGTGACTTTGAAAGCCTACCCAGAGTGAATTAGGTAGCAGAGACTATAAATGCACGTCTCAACCCCATCCTTGATGTGACGCAGGCATCTCTCCTACATCAATATTTGATGCTGAGCCGCTCAGCCTCAACTCTCGGTCTCCAGAGTCATAACTACTGAAGATGCCCAACTTATCGCCCGTGATGGCGGACTCTGGCACTTTCCTATCCCCCACACGTGCTATTTCTGCCATGCAACGTTTCGGCACTACGACGAGGTTGTCATTCGTAGGTGGTATCTACCTTCGGTCCATTAGGTTTCATCACTGATCGGCTTGTAGTCTACACCATGTCCTTTCCGGCGGGGGATTGGAAGATGGCGAAAGTTCTATACTGCAATGCTTCTGTTCTTTACCAAGATGATAGAATCTGCCTTTGCTATAAACGAGCCGACATAGATGCCTTTTCTGAAAGGTGTGTAATGGTTCATGAAACTTGTTATGGGATGCTCTCACCCGTTGTGGAACCCAAGACAAGACCTAGCGTCATCGGAAGAGCCTTATTGTCACGCACACTTGATGGTGCACCCTTCTTGCAGTTACCCGATGAACCGGGATTTTCTCCTGATGTGATCAAATTGGGCTCTCGCGCATTCGGCATGCCTGGCCTATCAAGACTCCCTGCTGAGCTTCTGGTCACGATTCATCAGCAGACAGAATGGGCACCGTTTTGGTCACTTTTCAGATCATTGGCGTTCAGGGCGGAACTATCTACCCTGCCGAAGAACACCGACTTGGTTTCCACCCCCATCACTCATGTCGCTTCTTGGAGCCGTGGGGAGAGTTCGCCCACGCTGTTATCGGAAGGTACTACTTTCTCTGTTGTCAGAATCACGTTGGATATTCACGGAATCTGCAAGGTAGAGGGTCTCACCAGCTATCTGCGCCCTTCAGCGAAACGAGATCCGAGTTTTTAAGATTTGGTCTTGATTCCGCATCGCGCCTGGAGCAAGTGAAGATACACTTCAAGGTATGTAGACGAGATGAGACTATGGCCGAGTCTTAGTCAGTGTACTCGGGAGTCGGGACTAACTAATGGCTGCAGGATGGCCTCACATGGATTCAGCGTCCCCGAAACCGTGAAATTTTCCCAATTTGGGATACTCCAACGCCTCCTAGGTTTCTTGAGCCAACAACCGGATTGCCAATGGAAAATAGGAAATTCTTCAACACCAACCTAGACTCATGCGCCATGTGGCTGGACAATGCGAACTTTTTCTCAAGCTTCACCACTATCGATTTGAATGCCTGCACTGGTCTCACCTTCGTCTTTGGTGGGATTTCAAAGTTCATTCGGGCTATCTATCCCCACCCAACAGAGTATTGGTCCATCCTTGATGAAGAGTATATAGGCTCGAAGAGGATAGCATGCATCTATGTGCCATTTTCACGAGACGACGAAGTCCTCTGGATCGCATTCTCGGGCCCCAAACTATCGCGCTCAAGACATATCAGTTGCATAGTAGGTGGAATGGCCATTGGAAAAGCTCACAGGGAACGGCACCAGTTGCTAACTGTATGATAGATGGAGACCAAACTGGCTGGCGTTATTCACATTGGGCCTCGTCCACGCTTTAAGAAGCGACGGGTTTTATTCACCGAGTCTCCCAGGGTGTTGATTTTTGACAGAGGTTTACCAGGCGAGGCCCCAATGATTGCTGTCTTCCCAAAGATCGAGACTCCGATTCCGTCTTTCCTTGCTGACTCGCCATCACGAGGAGTAAATAATTTCGAGTTGTGGTCATGGGCTGCCCTTGAAGATATTAGCCGTGTCCATGTATATTTTTCTCAACGGTACTGGTTTACCGGAATGATCATGGAATACCAAAACGGCGCCCAGAGGTCAGTGGGAGAATGCCGTGTTGGTGTTGATACTCACTTCACATGGACGAAACCATCAACCATGTTCTGGTGTGTGCCAGACTCCAAGGGGAAAATGGCCCTCAAATTTGATGATGGGACGAAAGCACCTTCTGGATCCTTTCCCGAGCTCTTACAACAGACTCCCATGGTTGGAGAGCTTCATTGCTTGAAGGCTGGACGACAGTGGATAGATTTTTGGGTTCTACATCTAGGAAGCTGGCGCACTATATAATGGAATCATGGGCACAAAGGATGCGGCTTAACAGATGACATTCCACGGGGTCGTTCGGCTATTCGATGGCTCCGGGCGTGTTGGAAGATTGTGACAGGGGATCACGATGGGACTCGGAACTTGGTACAGGTTACGATGAGACACTAGACAAGCAGAGATGACCAACGTAGGAAATTCATTCGGGAACTGGTTTTTCTTGTCGTGGGGAAGATGACTCACGAATTGAGCCGAGTCTCCGGATCTGTTGATTCATGATGATGGAGGTGTCTCAGGAACGGTTCCGGAAACAAGGCGGAGATTCGGCCTTTTTCGTGTTGACTTACACTAATTCGTTGACTATCAGATGATATTCTTTGATCCCTGCCATGTGCCAAGAAACCGATCTCTTGACACGGCGCGGAGGAATTGAGAACATCGAATAGGAAATGGATCTTTCTCAACATCGACAACACTCCATTTCAGCACAATGGAACCCCTGGGCGATCAAGTCTTATAACTAGATCGTCATGCATCAAGTCACTGGGCTGATTTCGTCACCGGATTTGATGCGGACACAAATCTCTCTTCATTACCGGATTTGGACGCTCATTTCGACTCATAGTGGCTCACCCCCCAATCAGACGAACCCGTCGATCTAGACCCCTCCCGGAAAGAGAATGAATACCTTCCAGTGCTTGTCACAAGCTCGTGAGTCACGTTGTACAGCCACAGTGGCGATAGCTCGCGCTCGTGAGACGAGAAAGGGAATCGATGTTTTGTATTTAATCATCCGAGCAGCACCGTCTCATGGCAAAGTTGTCTCTTCACAGCAATACTCACACACAATCGCTTATGACGATACCTGATCTAACAACCATTGACACTCACGACACCGCAACCATACTAGCACACACAGCCAACATGACGGACACAACGAACACAGGCGACATCGTGGACCAGCAACCATTGGCCATCGCACAAGCACCGTCCTTCTGCAGACTATGCGACACGGAATTGAGTGGCCTACAAACCTGGCGAGCGCATGCCAAAAGTGATGAACAGTATGTTATCATCTATTCCCTGTCAAAATACAATAAACTAATGCTCTGATCGCAAGTGTCTACAAGCTTCGATTAAAGGTCGCAGAACCCGGAACCATCACACCACCCCCGTCACCTCCCCCCTCAACAGACGTCGATGGAACAAAAAGCACAGCACCGCCAAGTGCTCGAAGGATAGAGGAACCTGATGTTGCCACCGACCAAGACCAAGACGTCGAGAGCGATACCGAAGACCAACCATCAGCGCCGGAGTTCGTTCCTGGCCAATGTCTCTTCTGCGTGCAAGATTCCGGCGTATTCGACGACAACGTGACACACATGGCCACCGCGCACAGTTTCAGCGTGCCGTTCCAAGATTGCCTCGCTGTCGACCTCGAGACGGTCGTATGGTACCTACACTTTGTCATTTCCGGCTACCGAGAATGCATATGCTGCGGTACGCGGCGGAGCACCGTCGAAGGCGTCCAGCAACACATGGTAGCCAAGGGGCATTGCCGGTTCGACATATCCTCGGACACGGAGGAATTCTACGAAATGCCACAATCCGAAAACGTCCTGACTGAGCAAACGCAACGCGACGACAGCATCCCGGTGCGCCTGCCATCAGGAAAGCTCATCTCAAATCGGAAGAATCCCGACACCAAAGAACCCCGACCCCCTCGTCGAGCAACGCCAGACCGACATCCAGACTCCTCCGCCTTACCCTCAAAGACCGCCCCAACTCCCGGTCTTGAGGTGATCCGACGGCGGGACGGAAAAGCAAGCGCCGAAATCGTGCTCAGCAGTGAAGCCCTACTTGCTGCGCAGCTGTCCAGGCTGAGAATAGCGGGTGATAGAGTACAACGAAAAGAGGAGGACCGGAAGCGAGGGAGGTTGGAACTAGCGAACAACTCGCTTTTGCAAAAGCATTACAGACTGTCCAGTGGTGATAGTCGGTTTGGTCGTCAGTTCTAGGGTAAAGTTAGCTTTTAGTTGGCAAGAATTGAGAAACCATCGCTGGTATCTGCGGTCGGCTTTCAGGTCTGAGCGACGCCCGCTCCGTGACAACCAACTGTGACTTGGGGAGATGATGCGGAATCTAACGAGGCACAATCCAGGGATTCACTATGTAGACTCCACCGACTGTAGCAACACTGAGTGATGGGACGAGGCTAAATGTGCAGCTGCAGTAATACTTGTGGTAATTTTTAGCATCAGTTTTTGCTAGAGTTTCCCGAGTGATATTCGGAGATTAGCAGACTACAAGCGCTGCTGAGAATTTATGCATAAGCTTGATTGCCGCTTCTGTGAAGTTAGTTTAAACCCTGCATACATAGTCACACAGAAGTCTTGATTCCTTGTCTAAGAATTCCCTCGTTGACTGCCTTATGTATCTTCAGATATGCCCCAAGGCATCACTGCGGCCCCATGATCCTGCAGTTGCTTCAACAACTCTTTAGGCTCCTTAGAGTTGGCATTGACAACCAGCATGTCTTGATCCCTCTTCCAGTCGTAATTTGGGCCATTGTCGGTCTTGCCGTAGATTTTCAGGAGGGCTTCTGAGAACCTTTTCAAGCTGAGCACTATTATGTAAGGTATCTTGTGGGTGTATGACTTCTCAGTCTCCATTTTCGGGGGCTTTGTGTGCTGTGGGCACGCAATCTGATGTGAGTAAAGGTTGGAATGGGACAGGCGCTGAGATCGATCTAGTCTTGCGGTTGTTGTATGATGCGCTTGTTTTGGATTGTGCTTAGACTAGAGGTAGTTATAGTTGTTGAATGTGTGAAACGATAGGGTGCAAGAGGCGTTCTAAATATAATTACTCATAGAAACACATCGTATCCCGAAAAGGGGGGGTGAGTGGCCGCTTCAGTGAAACAGAATCTCTGTTTCTATCACAGTCAAAGATCAGGAAGTGAGATTAATTAGCAAAAGCACTGTATTGCCACGAAGAAAGAAAATTTGACTGTTTCTGCTCACTGCGAACCATTGAATAATCACATCGAGCAACAGGCTGACACGCAGCCTCCCTAATCAGGGTCTCCGAGGCCTGTATTCTAACACCATCAGAATTCACCACCAGTTGTGGCGTCCAGATCACTGATTTCTCTGGGGCGTCCGCTGGTGTGGTGTGCCTTTCTGCGGTGGCTTAGAGAGTGAACAAATACTGATGCCCGCTCTCGGAGCAGAAGCCGAAACGAGAGCTGACCTGAGTTAGTGACAAGGGCGCTTCGCTGAGAGTGACTGGGCTTGACCGGGCCTCAGAATCCCCATAGATGTGTTCAAGCTTTTCACTAGACCTGGAGCAGCAATACAAAGGCCACCAGACCTTGGGATGGCCCTGTCAGCGACTGACAACAGTACTGGAGGGATGCCCAAGTGGCTGCACTGCTCTAGGGAATGATCCCAAATCCAGGCTCCCGCACTTAGCTAGCATCACTAGCTCTGCTGAGGCATAAATCTCTGCATCCTGGCGTCTGCATCCTAGCGCTCACGCTACCCTGAGTGCAGCACAATTCGGTGCTCAATAGTATACAGCCGCTCGCAAGTCAAGTATGCCGGCATTTTGCGGATATATTAATGTTAAAAGTATTTATGTAAATAGCACCTCTCCAAGGGAGATAGAGTGCTCCAAAGCGAGCTTATGTACGTAGTCTACACACCTCTTGAAAGAGAAATCCTGCGTCAAATCACCGCCATCCACTCCAACCTAACCATGACCTCACTCACTTGGTCACGACAAAACCTCCGCAGCAGCATTTGCGCTTGCAGGCATTCTCCTCGCACTCAAATTTCAGCGTATGGTACATCCACCAGTTTCCAGGGCCGGGGTTGATGTCTGTTCCCTGGCTGACACAAGTGTCACTGCCAACGCCCCCGAGGTGAGGTACAAGATAGATGGTCTTGCCGCACAGAGAGTTTGCCGATGGGAACTTCGCGAGGATGACATCGAGTGGAACCAGACACTCAACGTCATTCAAGTCGCAATATTGTCTCTCATTCCAGTTACCATTGCCAGAGCTGTCGGTGACGGGGCTGGCTTCGATCTTCAGAGAAATCTGATTGGGAGACGAGACAGGGGTGAGGGTGATGCGGAGGCATTGGTCATCACCACAGTCGACGACAGTGTACGTGATTCCATTGACGACGTCGTTGCCATTCGGGTCGAAGGGGCTGTTGCCGCATTGGATGTTGGATTGGCTAGTGGAGGGAGACACCTGTAAGTCTCCCGTTCCTCTCTCAACGCAGCAGGGAGACACGCCACTAGGGCATGTCCCTTCGGTCTCATCGGCGCGTCTTCGCAATTTGACTGTCCCAGGCCGGCAGCCAGTCTGAGGGCACTGGCAAGTTGCGGCCTCGGCAACGGAGCAAGTGTCGATGGCCTCAGAATCAACGGCTTGGCACTGACCAACGAGAAGGAGGTAGGCCAGGCCGGAAAAGGCGCTGAGTCTCATTTTGGAGTAGGGTGTCTTGGGGTTTTGCGAAAAGAAAGGAAGGCTGGTTTCTAAACGAAAGACAGGAGTGGTCACCAGCTGATGGTTCTGGCGTGAAGGCGAGCGTGGGGAGAATTGACCGGTATATATGCTCTTTCAGCAACGAGATCCAATCCCCTCTAGTCTACGGAGTACCTCAGATCCTTTTTTTCCATCAAAGCCACCAGGGACCCTTCCCCCTCCCCCGCAGCTTCACTGAGGCTGGACGACAAGAACGGCCTCCGCTCCGCGAAATTGACAGGCCGTTGCATGTTCACCTTCGTTGCTCTTCATTGGTTCCGACGAAGCAAATCTCGGCGCCGATAAACGCATGACCTAATAGTTTCCAGCCACGGGCTACTGCCAGCTCAGACCTCTAACGCGAAAAGATGAGGGCTCAGTCGAGGTTATCTAGCCCCCAAATCGACCAGCCTATCCGAAGCCGGGGATGACGTGCGCCCCCTGGCAGCGACGACGTCGAGACCCCCCTCACTCTGTGATCAAGCCATGAACAAAGGCTATTGTAGTCAGGGGTATTGACAGCCACACCGGTAACGGACCGTAGTTTGAACCCTTTTCAAATGAGCGATGACATTGCCTTCTTTCTGATTTGCCAACCCCAGCCCAGCAGGGGCGAGGTTCACGGGCTAGTCCCAGTGCGTGCTTCTACAACTGATGAGGTTTCGAGGTGTGCTTTTTAAGGCCATCCGGCCACCTATCCGGTAGCCACATGAGCCGAGGAGATAAATTATGAATTCAAACGTCTAGTTCGTAGATGTGTGGGGAGCCCGGCTCCCCGATGCCAGACCGCAACGGAGGCGAGGAGCCGCTCCGCGGGAATGGTCGTCGCATCTCGCAATTTGCTCATCCGGGTCAACTCCAGTGGAAGTCACTCCACTACTTATGATCTTGCTTCATTTTCCCCGTGTTCTCAGTGATGGGAAATGTCGAAAGTCACCCCCCGCAAGCCAGATGGCCCAGAATTGGGACACACTCAACGAACCCTCGGGGCATTGACAGCGAAGACTAACCTAGGCAACACTGTCCATAGGGGCTCTTGTCTCTTCTACTAGTGATACTCTTGCTACATGGCCTTGCTCTTAGCTGTGGAAGAATACACCTTCCTCGCCCTCAAGGACATAATTCCACCATCTCGACTAGACACGAGGACTGCCATCCGATGCCTTCTTTCCAGGATCATCTCTTACCCCCAGTATTATACCACCTTTCACCCACTCGTTATGGGCTCAATAGGATACGCCAAAAGTAAAAGCATCCCTTCGCACTTTTCAGGGAAATAGTTAAATTTCACTAAATTTTCTAAATCATAAAGATTCTAGTTATAAGGGCCTCTTATAATCACTAAGTATCCTAAAAAAAAATACGGGCTTTTATGGAAATTTAGGGGTAACTGAAGTGGTACTATTTAGTGTTGTCAGAATTTGATATATTATTATATTATATTCTTTTCTGCTCCCAGGGCACAGGGAGAGCACTGGAGGTCCATGTTTCTTGTAAGCCAACTTACCCGATACTCGCCACAAGCTTTGAGAAAAGCAGTGCCAGGATCGTATCAAAGTCGAAGAGGCAAATCATACTCTGTAAATCTGTGACAATACTGTCCGAGACTTGCCATAGAAAAATACCCTTAACTACAAACAATCTTAAATTTGTATAGCAGAAAACTATCATAGTCTTATACTCCAGTGCTGGGCTTTAGAAGTCATCAATTTCAATATTGGTGTCATGCCTTGTCCAAACTACTATTTCGCTACCCTGCAACCTGGGAACCTTGTAAATTCCTTACTGATAGCTCTCACAGAAAAAACAGTTGTTTTGCATTTTAGAACTCAGACTGGAGTCCCGGAACAACGTCAAGGAAAGGAGGAATATAGCAAAAGGATTGGAAGAAGAAACAAAATTCAGACTATGGAGTTCGAGGCTTAGTTTTGGTCGCTGTAGCCCAGGCAGGTGTAAGTCAAGTTAATGGTGACGCCGCCACGGCTGTGAGCCTCCTTGATGGGGACAGTTACAATGGTAGCGCGGGAGTGGTCGTTGTCAGTAGACGTAACCCTGCTGTTTGAGGACGACACTTTGACTGAGTTGATGTTGGCGTCGGGGCCGTGCCAGTAGACAACCTTGTACTCGTTGCCGATCATCTCGGAAACGTTAAAGTCCTTAAGGCCGTTGTGGGGAGACTTGACAGTTACTGTGCGAGTGTATACGATCGACGTGTCGACTTGGTAAACCTTGGTAACCTTGAAGTTATTTGGTATTAGTATCAAGACATTCGGATTCATGGAGTAGGTATGGATGAACTACCTGAGAGATGGAAACCTGGCAGTAATTGTCTGCTGCTTTGGGATCAGAACCGCCCTTGCTCCGGACCTTGTGGGATGGGGCACTATCTCGAGAGATGCCATCGTCAATGTACATGTCGTAGGTCTGTTATGAGATGAGCGGATGTTCTTCATAAGCAATATTCAATGGTGTAGCTCACGTTGTCCTTTCCAGGGTAGATATGGATGGTGATCGGGTTGGCAGGCTGCTTGGGCAAAGAAGGATCCGGGATGTAGTCGCGGACCTGGATCTTGGGGATGATACCGCCTAATCTAATCAGAAGAAGCGTCGATGGGTGTGCTAGGGGATACTTGCCCTCACGGATATACATTGGTGTGATATACGGGAGTTGCGTGTTTTGGTCACTGATGAGGCAGTTGTATTCGATTCGGTTTCCGCCGCCAACAGCATGCGACAAAGCACCGCCAAGTTCATCGTCAGGGCGCAGGTTCATGTGATACCACTTGTTGGGATACGGAAGATAGACTTGGCGAGTGCTGCGAGCGCTCTCAGGGCGGAGGACAGGGGCCACGAGGAGGTCGTTCCGCACCATGTACTGACTGCTGGTGAACTTCTTGTTCTGCAGGGATTGGTGAGTAAGGGTTCCTAATTGAGTGGCTCAAAGTCCGTAACTTACGTCCTCAGAAAAGAGAGATCGGTCAGTGTCATCGGTAAGGACCTGTCGACGCGTGTCAGTTATCCCCTCCAAGAGCACAAACTGATGGTTGACTCACCATGGCCCGGGCAATGGGCAGGCCAGTAAAAATGTTCTCAAACATGGCATCGTACAACAATTGCATCAGACTGTACCGAAGGCGAATGTAGTACCTGCAAACAGGAAGCACGGCACGGTAAATCATGCCCTCACGATCATGAAGCCGCCACTGGTTCGCTTCATAATATTTCTGGTAGGCATAAGGCTCCTGGAACTGCTTGCCATCCTTTCGCATCTGGTCCTTACGGGGACCGTCCATCCAGTTGCGGTAGCGGGTGTAGTGATTCCTATTAACATATGAGCGAGGAATCGCATGGGAATAAACGGGCAGATCCATACCGGAACCACGGGAGCATTGAGTAAGCGCAGTACCAGCGGATAAGCAGCTCGGGGTTAGCAAAGTCCTTTTCACTGTCGAAAAACTCGAATCCTCCCACATCCTGTCCAGAAATGGTGATGCCTGACATGCCAAGGGCGAGGACCTGGGCGACAGAAATGCCAAGGAAATCCCAGGTGGAAGCATTATCTCCTGTCCAGAGACCGGCGAAACGATGGCTTCCTACAAAACTGCCCCGTCCGATGATGAAGTTGCGGCGGTTCTCTCTCCACTTCAACTCCGGGCTGAGCTTGTGGATGTTGTCGAGGCCGTGGAAGGTGGCCTTGTGCAAGTTGTAGCTGTACAAGGACCAGATCTCGATAGCCTTCCTCTGCTTGGCGCGGTCAGGGTCACCAGACCAGCCGTCGGAGTCGAGCATCAGACGGAAGGGCAGACTGATAAACTGTTAGTCCATAATCATTCGTTTTTCCTTCCCTCATACTCACGACTTCATATCTCCGTACTGCTCGGCAATACAAGGAGAGGTCATGTCCTGCCAGACGAAGTCAAGGCCGCACTCAAACAGATACTTGTACTGTTTTCCCCACCACTTGCGGACTTCTTTGTTGTTGAGGTTAGGGTAGTGTCCAGGATGACCGTTGCCCCAGCCGTAGAAGACGCCGCCATGGAAAGGCTTCCCGCTGTTGTAGACTTCGGAGAATTTGTAGTTATCTTGCTCAAAATATGGCGGCGTCTCCTGGCTCGGAACCTTGAATCTCTGTTGTCCAACCTCCCAGGCCTGGTACCGGACTTGGTCTGCCTCAGGGGCCGACGGGTCACGGTCACGTTTATCAGCGATGAAGTAGCCCTCCTTGAGGCCTTCATTCAGGGTGGAATAGCCTTCATTTGGGACGCAGTTAATGTAAGGGGTGATGTTTGTGGAACACTTGACACCTCTTTCTCTTAGGGACTTGAACATGCCGACTGGGTCGGGGAAGTGTCCCTCACGCGTGTCGATGGTGAAGGTGCGGTAGTCATCCTGCATATCGACATCAATGTGCATGCCGTCCACAGGGATACCCGCCTTGCGGTACTCATCGATACACTCAAGGACCATGCCCTGGTTGTCGTAGCCATAGCAGCCTTGGTGGTGCCCAAGGACATATCGGGGCTTGAGTCGAGGCTTGCCGACGATCGAAGTGTACGTCTGGACGAGCTCCGACATGTTATCAGCTGCGACAACCATGCAGTGAAAACTGTTGAAGCGAGTGGCAACTCGAAGGGCGTTTTGGTCCTTCATACCGACATCGAGGCAGATGTGGGAGTAGTTGTCAATAAAGGTGGCAAGTTGGGATCTATACCCGGGGTGGGAGTCAACCTCGATCCAGAAGGGCTCAGAGTGGTAAAGGGGCTCTCGGTCGTCCTCAGGGCCGCGACCGTAGACATTTTGGTATCTCATATTGTCAAAGTCTATCACGCATTAGTAGAGATTTGAAATGTGTGAAAAAAACTCCAGAACTCACTAAAGTAGTTCATGTATGTCTTCTGCTTGAAGAGATGCTTGCCACCTTGCTCGCCAAATCCCATGTAATCAGCCGTAACTGACTTTTCGATAGCAAGTATGGTTGCGTTGCCCTGGTATTGAAGACCTCTGGGCTTCGTCTTCCAGATGATGGCAGCCTGTGCACCATCCTGAGTCCGAAACTGGGTCTGGTTCAGGTTGCTGACGTCCACGGTCTGCAGCTCGGGAAGCTTTTCCGCGGGCGGGGAGCTCTGCAGCACCCTGACGGCCGTGATCTGAAAGGGATCTCTTTGAATCCATAGCTGGACTTCGATGCGTCTGCCAGCGCTTTCGGGGTTTACAACACTCTGTAGGATGATGTATCGCGGATCCTGGACGACCTCGATGGCCCAGTTGATTTCTTCAGCCGCGTCGAGAGTTTTGACGAGCTCAGTGAGGGTGTTGCGGATGATGGTTCGACTAAACACTGTTAGAAGGATATGGTAAGTCCTAAAGTTGGCACAATTTACGTGTTGAAGTCTGTAAACTCAGATCCCCTTTTGTTGTTGGGGTCAAAACGGACCCTCCATACCTTGGGACGGAGGAATTGGATAAGTAGAAGTGAATTGTCATTGAAGCGAAAGACGCAACCATGTTTGCAGGCTGGGTTGGGCTGTCCATCATCCAACTCTTGGTCCTTGTCCAAGTAAGTGATGGAAGCAGGCTGCTTGACGTTGGTATTAGCACCCTCAAGACCATTGAAGAAGTCATCCGCCTTGACGAAGATGTAGGGATCTCGGAGCTTGGTCGCGCTGAATTCATCCATGGTGGCAGTGCTGCGAGACGTTGGATGATTGCCGAGCGAATGAATTGAGAGATGTGGGTGAATGAGGATTGTCAAGAAGACGGAAGGATTCGAGGGGTTAAAGGATAGTTTTATATCTGTCGAATGGCTTGTCATTCATTATATCCAGTGTAGTATCATCCTGATGCTGTGTGACTGGCCTCCCTCCTCTGGTTGGCCATACCATCTCACCGACACGGATCTCCACTGCGACATCGCATTTAGAACTGCGGGGATTGCATTCGGTCAAGACGGAATGAGTACATGTGTTCCTCATCCTGGAGTTGGTTGATCTTTGTTCCTGTTTGCACCGAACAGCCACGATTCCCCCATCTTGAGAGGAGATTAGTGTTGGGAAGCCAAGCTTGAAACGGTGAAGCCATCATTCTAGCAGAACTTTTATCTGATGAGAAGGCGAGCCGTTCACATCTCTGAGATCAACTCATGGCGTTAGCCACTGAAAGGCGGGTGGGCTGAGCAGAGGAAAGATCTGCAACGGCCCGGAAACTGGCTGTGGTGAGACTTTTACGATGTAACTTTTACGAGTGCCGAAAACTTGCAAGAAAGTATTCATCTACCGACAAGCGATGAGGTCTTTGGCTAAAAGATGCGAGTCGCTGATGTCGGGCTTGCGACTGGTGGGACGCCAAAGGGAGTGAGTTCACAATATGCGGCTGGTCGGGCCGTCATAAGACAATTCTCTCCGCCAGTCTCTCACGGCTCACTACAATTGGCTACATTGAACAACATGTCTCATGGTCTGACACATTTCCATGTGAATCAACCAGATTGCCAGGTTGCAAGGATCGGGTTTAAGATGCCACCTCCCCGCGAATTCTCAACAACCGCCAAGTATGCAAAACGTCCGGAAGAGGAGTGTCTTGCCCTCCTTCAGCTTAGCCACGACGTGGTTTTGTTCCATTCCTCCGCGCTGCGAAATCTGATCCTCTTGGTGATTGATGACGTACGCAATCTCGAGACTTTCCACCATTCGTTGTCTCTTCTCTCCGAGTATCTGGAAGACATAAGGGGAGACTGATTGTCATCTTGAGAAAAAATATCAAGATCTCCGAAACATCTTCCCGGGACAAAATGCTTCGGTTGTTTTGAACTGGATGACCGTGAGACACGAGTCGTCTTTATGGTTTCACCTTCTCGTTCAGAAAATTCACCGTGTCCAGTTTGAAAAGCAGGAATTCTTGCTTCAAGTGTTGTAAATTGAATTCCATCAAAGGAGCGTTATAAACATTGAATCATAGCTCATGATCTACCATATGTACGGGAACAAAACCCTTCGCGAACCTCTAAGCAGCCCTACAAAGAATCCTTATGTGAAAGAAGTAAAGGAAAGTAGATGAATAATATAATGTCGCTTTATAGCCCCCAAAAACCATTTGAACACCCCATCGCTTTCATGAAATTGTTTTAAGGAAAGTCGAGAAGAGAAAACCACCCATCATTCAAGACAATGCCTTAAGAGTAGATGATGCGGGGTCCAGCAACCTCAGGGTCCCAGGAAATCTCGTCGTTGTCATAAACACCAACAAGCTCAAAGCCTTCAACGGTGCCGGGGGCCTTGCAGTCCGTCTTCTCGGTGAGGTAGGCGTTGTAGGTAGCATCCCAATGGGAAAAGTCGCCAAGGTGAGCACTGAAACGACCGAGGTGGATGTTGCGCTGGTTACCAGGACCCCAGCCGTTGGTCGGACCAGGAGCAGGGTTATTGCTAGTGAAGAGATCGAGCTTGCCGCTGCCGGAGAGAGTGGCTCCGTCGTCAAGGTAGAAGGCGAACTGGCACTGTCTGCCATCAGCCTCGTCGGGGTACTTGAAGGTCAGGAGGGTGGTGATATCGTTGCCATTGTTGCTGGTGGACTTGGAGACGAGGCCGTGGTCTGTGGAGGAGATGGCTCCGTTGCGGACATTGTACTTCCAGATCTTGGAAGGGGTGAAGTAGGTTTCCTGTCGAGCCTCAAGAGGAGCCGCAAGGCCAGAAGCGGCGGCGAGGACAACAGCGAAGATGGTCTTGGAGAGCATTTTGAAGTTCTGGTTGAGGAGGAAACGAGGGAGTTGTGGGGTATCAGGGAGAAGTGTGTGGAAGTTTGAATGCTTTGTTAGTTGTTGAGATGAGTTGCTGAGTGAATGAGGAGTATCTCTTAAGGACGAAGGAGGCATAATATAGTAAATCCCAACGGCTCATGGCGACTCAAAATGCAGAGCCGTGATGCCGAGCTCCGGTGTAAGTGCTTCAGCCAAGGCATTTTACCCAGCCTCCTCAAATCTCAAAAATAGCAGTCGGCGCAGTGCCCGAGTCGAGCACCGCCGCTCACTCACGCGACGCCATCGAAAGCCACTACGACGATAATCAGCACTATGGACAACGGGAAAGGGCGGGGAAAGCTCTATCACCATAAGGCGGCCAATCATCAGCTCGCAGAATCAGACTATTGAATTTTGGAGGTCCGACCCTTCACGGAGACATTACCCAAGCTTGGCTGGATGGGGTAAAAGTTGTCAAGCCACCTGGTCGTGGCATTGCCCAAAAGTCCTACAGACAGGTCACGAGGTCCGGAGATGGCTTACTTATTATTCTGAAGATGTGCCGAAGGTGCATGTACGTTTTAACTCGATGGGGTTTTGTAAGACACCAAGGTCGGAAAGGAGGCGTCGAGCTGAAAAGAAATAGGCGCATTTTCACTGGCATAGCCACCTTACTTGACAGAAACAAGGCATAGTCGTCCGGAGACAGTAGGCTACCGTTGGATTCGAGACCCGAGTCTGTTACATCATTCTTCATCGCCGTGTAAGCGGTCGGGCCAATACACGGAACATGCCATGGAATAGATGACTGTCAATGGCTGCCTTTACCCGTCTTCGGTTCGACACACCATCTGGAGCTGAATGAGGCCCAGGCTGGCGCCGTGCTGGTAGGGCTCGCAGTCCAAGTAGCCAGTCTAAAGATAGTGCCAACAAGGCAGTCGTTCTTTTCTGTCCCACCCACGTGTATTGCCTGGCCTCGAATGTGACCATCCAAGATCTTTGGAAGTACGTAACAACAAATTGCATGAAGCTGCCGCTAGGTTGGTGTATACAGGCTGGACGTAATTCGACAGGCGCCTCCTAGGCACGCTTCTTTTGACTCGTGGGAAAAACCCGCACACACCGAAATTTCAAAGGGTTTCTTGGCCATCTATGTATTGCAAACGTTTCAATCATCAATCTGTTTGTTGACAGGTTCCACCCCCAAGGTTCGAGTAATCTGCTGGAGTGTTGCTGGTCTGCAGTTCGCCAATAGGGTCAAAATATTGGGTATCCATTGTGAACGATTCAGCCGCTTCCTCGGCCTTGATTGAGACGCTCGCAGAGGCGGTTTTAGCAAAGAGGAGGGCGGTGATGATCGGAACCGGGACCGGGACCTGATTCTGAACGTCCAAGATAACAGGGTCAGGTTTATAGTATATCTCTCCTTCATCAAGCTTGGTTTTCTTGGGGAACCGCAGTTCCTTTGAAATATTCACGTTGACATCGAACAAACCGTGGAAAGAGCCGCTGAAGCTGAACTTCAAGGCCTCGTCGTCAAGCGAAGGGATCTTACCGGTTCCATTGCAGCTCACGACCACCAGAGGCTGCTTCCACTTCTGAAGCTTGGAAGGGGACTGGGGAGCTAACCTAATGAGGAAGTTGGGGTTTTCGAAGCCAGTAGCAGAGAAGCTGAGCGGATAGATGACGAGATCCGTGGGTCCTATAGCGATAGAGGACCAGGAGGGGATGTCACGGAATATTGAAACGCTTATAGGTCGATCCCCCGTGATGCTCCCGAAGCACGAGACGCTTATGTTTCGTTTATGAGGAGCAAGCAGCACATCGGGCATGAGTGAGTAGACGTTCATAAACATCGGGTCTATGTTTTGTTTGACGCAGGTTTCCAGACTGCCCGACACGCAGTACGGTGTGGTCGGGAGGGTAATGGATGGGAGGTCCATCTCATAAATGGGATTGTCTGGGCCTCCGGGGATGAAATAGAAGTCTTTCGGCCTGTCTCCAATGACGGCAAGTAGTTCGTCGTTAGTCATCTCCCACCATCCCAGGCGGGGAATCATGAGAATAGCAGAGAAGGGGCGCTGAGACTAATGCAGACGAGAAGCAATATCAGCGTGACCGTTATGGCATGGGAGGCTAGGTTTCTTCTGGATGGGTTGAAGGCGGTGCCCCAGAACTCCCAACTGAAGAGATACTGGAGCGGCGTTGAGAGGTGAAAGACCGATGAGAGGAAACCGAGCTAGACTCCGCGCTCCTCGTCCTAGAGCCGACTATAGCGAATACGATGAAGCAGAATCTCCACCAGAGAGATGAGGATGAGCGACTCGTGTGCCTTTGCTCCGAACTGAAGTGCGCTGAGCTCATCCGAGGTGGGATGCGGCGGCTCCCATTTTAGATTCTTAATGTAGAGTGTCGAGAGCATCATGGTGATTGCAACAGCCGGGAAATGAAAGAGGATGAATTTCCCGAGACCCAAGAATCTATTGGTACTACAGACATTCTTCCTTGGCTCGCTTGTGTCGCTCTGAAAGCGAGTCAGAATAGAGCGCAGTGCCAACAGTAAGAAGCCTCCTGCCTCGTCCATGGCGGTCCGGAGGCGTTGAATCTGGAGGAAGGGTGTCACGCTATCCGGCTAGCTAGAGAGTTTGGTAATTTAGTCGCTTTGGCTTCCAAAGAAAAGCTTGGCCGGGGCGAGTAGGTAAGGATGTAGGTAATTAGGCCTCGAATCGCTTGGGGGAGACGAATTGGACAATTCAGCCAGCAGTGTTTGGAGGCAGATGAACTGCCAGTGAGTGGAGGCATCTGTTGCTTGAATAGAACCAATTCCTCCTCATCACCAAAGTAGAAACGATGAGAGAAGGAAGGCGTAGGGGGGTAGAGATAGAAGGAAAGAAGAGGGAATGAGAGAGTGGGAGGGAAATATGTAGTCTAAACTAGTTGTTTATGCGGATTTGGGATTTCTTGCAGGCTGGGGCAACAATAGATCGCCATCCTCGCAGCCGCCCCGGGAGCAAATAGAAGCAGGGAAGCCCCATGTTGTTAGTCCAATCCCTACAACCCCAGTTGAAGCTAGGCTTCTTGTGGATGCGCAAGGCAGATCATCTGGACGCAGGGGTATCAGATCCATCATCATCAGCTAGCAAGACTCTCTACAGGTCGATACCAGCGGGGAATACCTAGGCACAGTCTGCTCTCTTACACCGCTTCTCTGGCGCAGTGGATTGGAGATCCTTGTATTTACAAGACATTGTATCTCGCCCATCGAAACAGCCACTCTGCAACTTTGGTTGCCAACTCCACACAATGGCGGGAAACAGCCAATCATCTAGTTCACATTATCCGTCTACTGCAGTACCCCTGTTCCAGCTCCAGAAGATCTAGTCACAGAGCATTAAGTATTGGTATGGGTATGGGTCATTGAGACGAACTTATTGGGAGTCATGAAGTAGCTGTTTTAATATACTTAAACGAACCCTACTATTTATGGATTTCTAAATTCAACGCAGAAGGTGCTCGGTTGGGCACTGTGGTGGAAATGTCTTCTCTCTTGCCAGAGAAACTAAACATGCACCCGTCATTGCATCCGCACTGCAGCCCGGTCAACCGAAACAATCAGGATTCAATGGCCCAGATACGGATAGTTCATACATATTTCGTGCAAGCCCAGAAGAAGCCCGTTTCAACGCAACTGAAAACTAGCCAACTCACAACGAAGACCAAGTGGAATGGAATTCCCGTGACCTCGCCTTTCTGGCCTCCAGGCCGGTACGTGGAGATGAGTACGATGAAGGTGAATACAGTATTGGACTGTTCGGGGTTACCAACCCACCGGAACGAAAAAATGAGCGGTGGGCAGTTGGCGAGAGACCGTCGGGGATGATTAGTTTCGCCTTCCACCGTCTAATCGCTCCCAGAACCAGGTTTCTACTCAAACACGAGACGCGCAACCGAGTTTCTAGCCTCATGAACCAATCTCAGACACACCGGTTTCTCACTCGACCTTTCAACCTCCTTCCGAAAAAAAGACTCGGGAAAGCCAGCCACCGGATCGCGCGAGTGCCATGATATCTGCCGCTGTTCCAGACGATCTATCAGCGAGACAAGTCCGGGTCGGCCGGCGCGCGACACTCCAAAGACTTCCGCCCTCACCACCTGCATTATCATTCTTTTCCAATCCGGGGGTTCGAGTTCCAGCAGGAACGCCTCGGTGGCAGACTGACTTGACTCGGCTGCGTCGTGTAGGTCTGGAGCGGTAAAGTCTTCCACCCGCATGACTTTCACGTCTCCCATCTCACTACATTGCCTCGCTTCTGTCCTGATGGCCCGCAGGACTTTGCCGTAAGAGTCTGCCATCGAGACCATCAACGTCCCAAGGAGGAGGGCGTTCTGCATCGCGGAGAGGTAGCGTTGTGGACAGGCCTCGCAATCGATAACTGCGCTGCTCACTTCCAATGTCTGACGGAGAATCCTCAGGCCTGACGGATATCCCAGGTCAAGCTGCCTCCTCAGCTCTTCGAGCGCTAGGTATAGTTTTGAGAGACACGCACAGGACGCCAATCCGAGAGTGAGGTCCGGTTCTGACGGTCCCGTGAAAAGGAACGGATCTAGGGGTATCTGGATATCGAAAGCGGTGAAATCTCGACCGCTTTGAGTGATAGTTAGCGAGACTTGGTAAATATTAGAGCAACTGGAGGCAGTCTGTTGTAACCAGACGAGTCAGATCCTTGCCGATCTCGAGGAAAGAAAGTTGAAACATACTCAGCAAAGTCGCCCTCCATCTCCTGATGGTGAGGCATCAAATCGCTCAGCTGTTGTGTACATTCATGTTCCTGGCCACTGGGTGTCCCCATTGGCGAATGAGTTCGAAGAATACCAGGCGTATTCCCCCCTGGAGAGTTGACGCTGCCCGAGTCACTAACCCCGTCGCTTCGGGGGGTCCTCCGCTTCTTCGGCCGCCCCATGGGCTTCTGCATCGAGTAGGAGCACGTTCTCCTCCTGTGTGCACAGCGAGAACACACGGGCAGTTCGCCCGGACACTTCAATTTCTTCGCCCCTGAGACGTGTCAGAAGAAGCCAACAACTCAATTTTCAGGGTGGGCAACTCTACGGCATTGGTCACAGGCAGCGCGCTTTGCTTGGCCGAACTCATCCGCTGGTGTGCCTGGCATGATGGCAGCGTTTTCCCTAGGCGTTATGACATGAGGTGCGCAGTCGTCATCTCTCTCTGGTGTGAAACCGTCTCCGGAAACTGAGGAATGGGACAGGACCTGGATGTTGAGAGGGGAACTCTTGAAAGGAACTCGACGTCACGAGGACAAAGTGGTGATCCACATGCTTGCTTAGTCATTCACTTCAATGTCTTTGTCCAGCCCGATTACTGGCGGACTCGCTCGGCACTAACTTGAGTAGGTAGGTAGTTTGGTAGACAATGGCCTCGAGGCAGCTAAGATAAGACCAGCCACCAGGAGACAGTCAACTATGGTAACTGGCAGCTCGAGTACGCAATGCTACTAGGGCAATCATAGTGGGTGGTTGGTGTAAGCAATTCAGTTTAGGACAGACGACGGGGTGATTATGCCGAATGGTGCATCCATTGACGTTACCCATCGCTATGAAAGGCCGCTAGTTACCCTCCTTGTTCACTAATCTACCCCGACTATTTGGTTTACAGCTCAACAAGCTTTAGGTGAGCCTTATTCTCATTGGCCCTTCTTTCCAGCTGCCACCGTGACTTGAAAGCAGCAGCGGATAACGATGAAATTCACGGTCATCGTTAAAGCCTGACAACGAGAATGGCCATAAAATCCCCCCCCAGCCCCCGACCCAAAATCTTCTCCTCAATCCCAATTGACATTATACCCAAACCACTCACTTACATATCAAGGTCCTTCTCATCATGTCTGGCAAGGTACTCTATTCCCATGCATCTGTCTCAACGTTGTTGCTTCCCAGGCCACCTCTGACACAACCTACCCTAGATCGTCGGTCGGGAGGAATGGCTCGCTGCCCGAAAAGACCTCCTGATCAAAGAGAAAGAACTCACCCGTGCCAACGATGCATTGTCTGTGGCCCGTCGCGAGCTCCCAATGGTGAGGGTAGACAAGACATACACCTTCACCAGACCAGACAACACCCAGGTCAGCTTGGCAGACCTCTTTCAGGGCCACGACCAGCTCATTGTTTATCACTTCATGTTCAAGCCGGAAGATGACGAAGGATGTCGGGGCTGCTGCCACATCGGGGAATCCCTCCCCGACGTACGTCATCTCCGTCTCAAGAACACTAACCTCGTCTGCATCTCCCGCGCACCCGTCGACAAGCTCACAGCCTTCAAGATCAAGAACGGCTGGACATGGCCCTGGTATTCGAGCGGCGCCTCGGACTTCAACTACGACTTTCACGCGACGCTCGACGAGTCCGTCTGCCCCATGCAGCTGAACTTCCGCAGCAAGGAGGAGATGCAGGCGGAGGGGAAAACCTGGTATACCGGGGATGTTCCCGGCTTCAGCGTTTTCCTCAAGCGCGATGGCGACATCTTTCACACTTACTCGACGTTCGCCAGGGGGGTCGAAAGGACCTTGCCGACGCTGGCTCTTCTAGATATGACTCCTCTTGGAAGACAAATTGGACCTTCCGGGCCAGCCGAGTTCAAGCTGAAGTACGAGTACGAGACCTCGTAATCTTGTCAGAATAATTACGTTTTTCTTTCTGCAATTATCTATCAAGACAAGTATGTATTGATGTTAACTTGTCTCTGATGAAATTGTGCCCTTATAGTCATCGACCTTTTCGCTGCTGGATTGGGCATTCGGAAACCGTCAAAAGTCGCAGCCTAAGTATTGCCTTTCACTGGCCTGACAAAAAGGCGTTAGTAGGGTCACGAACATACTGCGAACATCGTACAAATGAGTCTCAAGGACGCATCAAGTAGGTGGGAAGCTCAAGAGAGACATATCTTCAGAGAACCAAGTTGTCTAAAAGAATGATGATCAAGTATTACGTCTGCCCGCCTCCTAAATAGAAAGCCTCTGCAGAGGATTCGACCCCAAATATTAACATACAGGCAAGACGGAGAAGGAAAAGAAAACAAAAAAGCACAATCAAGTAACAACCGTTGAATGTTTTCCAGCAAACTGGCCTGGCCATTACCTCTCATCTCTCCACGACTGACTGCACCAGAGCCTCGAGCATCAGTTCTTCCAGTGTGCAAGAAGAGGAGCCTCGCCAATCATCAGCTGCCGGGGGATTCTCCCTCCATCCTTGATAGCTCCATCAGCGCCGATTCCCACCGTCACAGGATCACCGAGTGCCTTCATCGTCGTTGGATCACCTGCATTGGGTCAGCCAACTTTCATATAACCAAACAGAGAACACACGACTTGCGACACTGAAACTTGGCTTCTGAGAGCCTGATCTCCGCCTCAATGACGAACTTTACTCTGACGTAATGTTTGCCCCCGAACAATCTTTCCCAGGAGTGTTTGCCGTTCTCATTCACATTCTCCGAGTCCAGGTTGTAGAGACTTACACGCATCGCGCTGCTGGTCTTGGCGTCTCCTATCAAGTACCTAGTTAGCCAGCTTCCTGTCTGACATGGAACAGCGCACCAGTGTCACCTTTGGCTCTGACCGGGGAGGGGTCAGCCCCGTCGCTGCTCATTATCTCAATCCGACACACCCGGTCCTTGGAATGGAGCTTTCCATCAAAGATTGCCGCGAATGTGCGCTTGATCTTCATCCCTTGTTCGATCTCGTGCCCCTTCAAGCTATCAGCAACCTCGTTTCTAGACAGGCGTAAAGTAGAGGAGTAGAGAATGGGGGAGAAGGGGAGGGACTTACCTTTAGGACAAACCAATCAATGCATTCGTCCAAGGATTCCTTGTTGAACTCACCCCCGTCCCCGGTCCGTCTCTCCTGGTCGGCCAGCTCTTGCATTTCTCTCAAGCGTTGCGGAATCCATCGGTCACGAGACAGGCGGCGGCAAAGGAGACCAAAAGACGCGCGTGCACGGTGTCGCTCAAAGACACCACTGCCCTGGAGGGTGCCGTGGACTAGGCCCTTACAGACTGAGAGTATTGGATCTGGAGACATGCGCAACTTGACGCCTTTGAGCCCGGGTAGTCTACCTTCTGGCAAAACTCGCTCAGTTTCCGCTGGACATAGGCTGAGCTCCCCAGCCCACCGGAAAGGATGATAAAGTCCTAGTTCAAGTCCAAGTTAGCGGGTGGCAAACGTGAAGCGCAAGATCTGACTTGCCAGGGGGGGACGGGCGGGTCCGTCGCTAGTACAATATTCGTCGACCATATGATGGATGTGATGCTCCAGCTTGACGACCTGGCCATCAAATAAAGCTTCAATGTCACTCCTGGTTTGAAGGTAAGAGAGTGCGATTTCCAAGTAATCTCCGAGTCGGATTCCTGACTTACCAGGCAACTAGGCTTTGCTCCAAGCCAGGCGCCCTGGTCAGTGGACCCTGGCCCTTCTCATATGCCTCCCCGACCTCCTTCTTCACGGCTTGGAAGTGATCTCGGCAAACAGTCGAGACAATAGCCTCGGTACGAAGACCCGGCTCGGGCACGACGTCGTCCAGTCGCCGTTTCAGAAGCTTCTTGAAACCCTGGTCAATAAAAATCGAACCCATCTCCCGTCCTACGACAAGTCAGTTGGGCGTGGCGAAAGAAATAAGGGCCTTGACGTACCCATGACGGGGGCCAGTTCTTCGAGCGGACCAGCATCTCCCTGGTTGGCATCAAGAACCTTGAGGAGGCAAAAGTCCTTGGAACGGTTAGCGACCATCGTTGGAGTTGACGAGATGGAACGAAACTTACCCCAGTGCCACCGCCGACGTCAGCGACCAAGGCCGTGTTGTTTCGCTAGCTCAGCATCAGTAAAGGGATGCGCTTTAATCAAGGATCAGCCCAGCACCTACCTCCAGGGCATTCGAGCCCCGAGTACGCAGTTGGAATGCAGCAACAGCCTGGGGTTCGGTAAAGGCAATGTCAACCGTGTGGCCATTCAAAGATCCAAACCCGGCCTTGGAGATCAGGGCCTTGAAAATATCCGTGATTAAAGGCCCCCAGGTAGCCGGAGCGCTGAAGATGAAAGCCGTGGTGGTTCTGTCCCACGACTTGCCATAGTAAGCCGCGAAGTAGTCGGCCAGTCTTCGATACAGCTCGCGTAGAAAATCCGTGTAGAGCCTCCCGATTTCGGCTTGATCTTCGCCTTCCCGGCCCAATTTCAACTTGAACCATTCATGGGTGATGTAGGTATCAGTTGGGGAGTCGTGGGTACAGTCGAAGCCCCATCCAGATAGCTGGCTGGCCTCGTTGTATTAGATTCGCGTCGGTACTTTCTCATCCTGGTCATTATTGCGCCATTTGACGGCCGTAATCTCATCCTCGGTTCCTTGGTGAGTGAAAGCCACACCGGTGCCTATGCAGATAACCAGTGGGTGTCAGCGACATCTAGCTTGCGGTGAAGAGAGTAGAGGGGGCAAGTCACCGCTAGTTCCAACATCAATGCCAACAATTAGTTCAGCAATCATCTTGTGCGATGGGACAGGAGGTCAGCGATAGAGCCGTCTTCGGGGGTTTGACAATGATGAGGGTCGAGGAGGAGAGTTGCTCGAGTCAGGCGGAAGCGAACGGCAACCGTGACAAATTTTGGGGAAAGAGAATGGACAGTTGAGTAATCTTTCAGCAATTGAAGAGCGTGAACGCTCAGATTTGATGAAGATGGGCCTCGGGGGAGCAGGAGGAGGAAGAGGACAACACGAGCCACAAGGGTTGAAGGAGGTGAAGATGGGGGCAGGATTGACCAGCCAGAAAAGGCCAAAGTTATCGAGAGACTTCAAAACTGAAGTTGGGACTGATTGGAAGGAAAACTAGGCAAGATGATGAAGTAGGACAGGGTAATGTGTGAAAGGAAGAAAAGGGGAGAGGTCAATCACTGGGGGCAAGTTTCTTCCTTATATGTCAGATTTTCTACCAGGTTATCGGAGTCTCTCTGACTCCAGATGTACATGTACAACTCACCCAGGTGAGTTGCCAAGGCTCTACCGATAATGCCAAAAATGGCCCGGGAAGATGTCTGCCGGCTCGCCATATCCGGTTAGTAGTCCAAGAGACCGGGGGGAGGGGTGCTTCTGGGAAAACAAACAACCTAGGATGTGAATAGAGGGGGGGTGAATTAGAAGCCACCAACACACCCACACAACCGCAATGACCAACAGAGCCACAGTAAACAACAATAGAAAACTTTAGGCCATGTGCTTCCTCCTTATGCAGGGAGAGGAAATGCTCGGGCTGACCAAATCTTAATAGACTAAAGGTCCGTGGGACACTCATGGCATAGCATGGTCCATCAACATAAAAAGCCCACACTCTTCCTACTCTTCCTACTCTTCCAACTCTTCCAGCTCTTCCAACTCTCCCAATCTTTCATCTATTCCACTCTACCTTTATCATTCATTTCACCAACTTCCGTTCATCCCCGCCTCCGCCATGGAGACTTCAACTTGTCGGCAGAATGGCCTCACCAGCATGCAAGGCCTTGGGGTCGGCATCGCCGTTGGCTTTCTAGCCGCCTTGCTCTTGTTCCTCGGCGCCTTCTTCTTCGCTTTCAGAAGCCAGTTTGCCGTGCCTCTCGTTTCGAAACTGCTCAATTTGATACGCCCCAAGGTGATAGTTCTCGAAGACTTTGCCCAGAAAACTCGCCCGCCCGTAGTGGTGGAGGTAGAGCCATTCTGGGAGCCTTACACCTACGACAGAGTCCCTGAGCGTGTCAACATTGTTGGCCCAAGGTCTCTGTACTTCGATGGTTGGGGTGTCGGTTTGAAGGCGCTGTACGTCTCCAATGCGATCGTCTCCGGTAGACAGGTTTATCTCCCTTCAAAATTGAAGGAAGTCCCCGCCTCCAACTTCAATGAGCGCGACCTTGTTATGCTGGCTGGTGACCCTGCAAATGGCGGTACATGGTCCGAGTCCCTCTCGAAACGCGAAACAAGAGAGGACGCCTTGCGATGCTTCTTGGCGCAGGTCATCTTCAAGCGTCTGGCTCCGGAATGTCCCGTCGACGAGAGTCTACTACCTCCCGAGATTGCGGCCTGTTACCAATCCTTACTCAGGCGTCTTGACACCGCGAACGATGAGCGTAAGGATTCGCCTCCATCCCCTTAGGCTCCCTGTGCTAACACTCATCATCTGGCAGGCTACAGAGCAGTCTGGCGGCAGACCACGTTCTTGTGTTTCCGGCATCGATACGGCCAGAGCCTGAATACCTGCCTTACTTTCGAGCCTGGTGACGAGAGGACGGAGGTAGTCAAGTCCACCGTGTCCACTGTGATGAAGGCGCTCAACCTGGGACCAGTGTTGGCGGAGATGACGCTGGAGGAAGCTGAGGCCGCGATGAACAGACTGTTCCAGGAGGCAGCCAACTTTGGCCTCCAGCTCTTCGCGCAGCCTCGTGTCTGGGAGGCTTCTTGGGCCAAGGACAAGCCTAATTACATCATCTGGCCGGAGATACGCCTCAGCGAAGAGGGAAGCGTCAAGAGTCAACTCCACGCCTTCTACGAGGGCGAATCGTACCCGCCCCCTGAGTGATGGAGCCAAAGTAAACACCCAGCTGGGTACAGGGCGACATGCCGGGGAACTCGGATTGGTCGACGATGAAGAGTTCAAGTAGCTAGTTATCAATTTGTATCAGTGTTCTAAGTTGCAGCATCCAGTAGTCTAATCATAACCTTGCCCTTTCCCGTAGCACACTACAGCAGCCATGTCCCGTCGTCGCCTACTGACTACCCCCCTGTCGCCTATCGCACACCCCTTGCTCCTTACTCTACTCCCCTCTCCATCCATCTGCCTTCCCTCCATCACTCACAGTACACATCTCCCTAGGTCTGCTTCCTCATTCAGCTGCCC
>JABFFI010000236.1:364-47963 GCA_013623725.1 Fusarium robinianum | reverse complement strand
ATAAAAAGTACTTGTCCCCCCCCCCCCCCCTCTCCACTCTTCCTACAAAGTACATCACATCCATCGTCGTTCTGGCACTGTACCAACATCACCCCAAGGTCGCCCCAGGGCAGGTGAAATTAATTCCCTGTTTGCGCTCGCTCGAGGGACCAGGTTGGAAACCTCCAACAAACAAGGGCTATTGCAAGCGCCTTTCACTCGACCTTAACCCCCCGGGTGGTTCCTTGGGTATCCTGATACCTATCTGAGTCCTTCTTCCCACTTCATCTATCTACAACAACCACATCGCCCTCGAGTTGAAGTTGGGACGACACGCCCTGACGACACGCCCTCCCTCTATTAGATCGATCTATTAGAGTCACTCATCTCTCTCTCTCTCTCTCCAACATCCAGTCTTTGTTCTGTTTTTTCCTTCTTGACTTGACTTACTTCGTACCTATTCGTACCTACCTACCTACCTATTTCATTTTGGGTTTACCTGCCAATTTCCTTTGTTTTGTTGCTTGATTGGTACCTGCCTCTTTGCTCTCGACCGCTCCATTCCCGCCTCGGCCCCGTTTCCACCTCTTCTCATATCATCGCCCCGTCACCCCACGAGACCCGACGACCGTCAACAACACCGCACCGCACAGCACCGGAGCTGCGCCGCGCCGCTTCGTCACCGTTGCCATCGCTTCTTTTCCGTCGCAGCCTCCGCCCCCTCGGGACTCGATTCCTTTCATTTGTACTCCGTATTTTGCGTATCGTCGGCCGCTCGCTTGCTCCTTTGTTACGACTTGGTCCCGCCCGCTACCTTCGTGGTGCGAACCAACCTCATCGCGCGATAGCATAACATTACATCTTCCTCCGCCGATCATTCCTTGGCTGTCGTCTTCTCCGACCCCTCGTCTTGCCGTCTTCTCACGTCTGTCGACAAACGTTCTTTTCTCTTCAACTATCGAAGCTTATAAGAGTTCTCTGGCCGATCAGCCTCCTAAACAATCCATCAACGAACTGCACTGCGCGCTACCTACCTCGTCGGAGATCACTTAGCTGTGCCGACTGCTGCGAACGAAACCTGATTTGCGACATTTAGATTTCGGTCTTATATCTTGCTGGGACGGCGACCAACTGTGGTGGTCTTGGCCCAAACTTCTTTCTTGGACTCCTCGTCCACTTGGACCCCCTTGGACTCTATGGAAAGTAGCCACGACGGCTGAATTGCACAACCCAGAGAGCCATCATGTCGAAACGGCCGTCCATGTTGGATCTGCGATCCGAATCGCAACACTCTAACATCTCCTCTACATCAAGGCCTATGCGCTCACCCCGTCTCCATGTCGCCGGCGAAATCCCCCCTGAGTTGTCACCGTTGGACGCCTTTGCCATGCAAAGCCGACTGCTTGCTCGACAATTGCAGGGGAGCACCAAGGATGGCAATAGGGTCAGCCGCCTCCCTCCACTGACCGTTGAGAGCCCTTTAATTGTCCAAGGTCGCTCTGATTACTTCCGTTCCATGTCCCAGGACTCGGCCTCGGAAAATGGCGATTCCCCCGGCCGCCCTCCCTCGGGACTCGGCCTCAGGACAGAGGTTGAAGATGCATTCAATGACGAGACTGAACGACCCAGATCCATGCATCCACGGATGAGCCGGATACCCCCTACCCCAGATGAGGAGGTTCCCGCTATCCCTGCTCGAGACCCTTCTCGAGGGCGCCTGCTCAACCAGATTGATGAGTCTGACCCATTCTTGGGTGCTAGAAGAGAGCGGTCGCCGTCACCGTTGTACAATGAAATACAATCGCAGTCAGATCAGCCTGCGGAGACATCGCCTTCCCGGAACCATGATGCCCTGCCTTCGCCCCGGCCCAGCGGTTCTATTAGCGGCTCTCCCGGGAAGAACAGCCAGAATTCAATCGACGAACTGGGACTTGCTCCCCCTCGCGCTCAGTTTCTGAGGAGGTCGTCTAGCAACATGTCTTCGCCTCTCTTGCCTACCGATCAGGATGGCTCTGGCGACGTGTCGGGTTCATTCCACTCACTGCCTCCTCGCAAGCTCTCTTCTGGAAGCGCGGCTTTCACAAGCGCAGTGACATCTCCAGCGATCGGTTCTTTCCACAGATCTCCTTCTGTCGGTTCAGAGTCTTCTGTGCTACCAAAGCCATCGTTTAATTTCTCGAGACCGCTCAGCCGGTCTGGGACTCCTGGTATGGAATCGCCTTCAAGACAAGCGTCCTCTGATAGCCAGCCCTCGTTCATTTTGGCTGATGATACGGCCCACACTCCAGTCAGTATGCACAGCGACGCCTTTCTAGACCAGCAAGGAGACGAAAGAGGCGCGCCATCGTACATTTACTCTAAGTTTTCTCTGCCCAGAGGCAAGACCATTCAGCGCGCAGAACCATCGGATCACCCGACCCAGGCTTCCTACCGCTGGGAGCAACCGATGATACCCCCAAGTAATGTTCAACGTATCCAGGCTGATGCCCCGCCTTCCCCCCCGACACGACCATCGAGCTCTTCGGCGAATGTTGTGCCAGAGGACATGCTCAGCCCGAGTAGCCCAATGCCCAGGCCATCCACAGAGCTAAGGAAAGTGAACTCGGAGACCTCAGCCCCGCCTGTTCCATTCCTGTCTCCTGGCGTGGATAGGCCGTCAATGGAGGGTGCCGGGCACAACGACGAAATCCGTAGAGGTCGTGCCATGTCTGCTGAGGACGCCTCTCGAGGCCGCGGAAGAACGCCTGTCTCGGCCACCACCAGTGACACGGCTAGCACCATTCGACCACCACCCACGGCCCGCTCATTGGCGCCAACCGCCTCCGAGATGTCTGCGGAGGAACATTTGGCCAAGGGGATAGAGTGTCACGAAACTGGCTCGTTAAAAGAGTCAACCTACCACCTACGATATGCAGCCCGACTAAATAACCCAACGGCAATGCTCCTCTATGCGCTTGCATGTCGGCACGGATGGGGAATGCGAGCAAATCAGAGGGAGGGCCTTGAATGGCTGAGGAAGGCTGCCGAGAACGCTAGCGTTGAGATCGCGGACGACGAAGATCAGGTCAAGGGGGGCAAACATGTCGATGTCGTCGAGAGAAGGACTCGGAAAGCCCAATTTGCGCTCAGCATCTACGAACTCGGTGTTAGCCACATGAACGGATGGGGAATCGAGCAGGATAAGTCCTTGGCTCTGCGATGCTTTGAAATCGCCGGCAGTAAGATTCGACATTTTACCCTCAACTTGGGGGCCACGACTAACTAACTATTCGCAGATTGGGGTGATGTCGATGCCCTCGCTGAAGCTGGCTTCTGCTACGCACAGGGCATAGGCTGTAAGAAGAACCTCAAGAAGAGTGCCAAGTTTTACCGTTTGGCCGAGGCGAAAGGCATGAGCATGGTTGGCAACAGTTGGTCAGTGTTTTCTCCTTGGTACTGGATGTCACGATAGCATCTCATTTCTGACCATCAACAATAGGATTCACAAAGCCAAATACAACGACGACGACGAAGATACAGCCAAGAAGGATAAGAAGAAGTCTCGAAGCAAATCTCGAACCAGAACAATGTTTGGTTTGAAGCCCAGCTCGTGATTCCAATCTACCGATCGGACCCGATCACCAACATACCTACCGTAATGATCATGAACTCTTTGGCATACCCATCTAATTGGAGTTTTCGGGCGGCTTTTGCATCATTTTCGACCTTTCTGGCATCTCATGGATAACTTGTACCCCTCTTTATTTACGCCTATCAAGGTGCTACCTATCCTTTCGCCATGAGATGCCGCAGACTTGGAGTAGTTCGGGGCAGGGGTCAGATAATTGGATTGGGAGTCCCTCGTCCTTTTTGTTCAGGGGGAGGCTTATTGGGACGGGATCATAGCGATGTTTGTTCCCGTGCGGGACAGCTTTATTTCTTTCTACTTCAGCATCCCGGCCGCGGGAATTGCGAGGCCAATCTTTGTTTCATTCTTGGTTACTTGTTGCAGTTTCGAGGGGACGGGGTGGCGTCGAGGAGTATTCAGACCCAGCATCACAAACGGTTAGGGAAGCACGAACCGAGTCGGTGTTCTAGTTACTATCATCATTCACGGGGGAGTGGGCACGGGGGGCTCATCTTCGGTGGACCGAGAACGGCCACATTATCAGAGCCAAACAAAAGCAGTTCTCAGCGCTCCAGTTTCTAGTGCGCCCGAAGTGGTTATTATTACATGCCGTGCTTTCTTTACCCATCTGCTCAGCCCCAAGCGGATCCAGCCCCTTTAGGTGTCGATGTCCATCTTCGAACCCTCAACAGGCACTTCCTCGACGGTAACGTATCGCTCGATCTCACCCTTCCTGATGACCTTCTCGTTTAGCACCGCCGTCGTGCCCTTGGGGAAGGCATAGCTCTGTAGCTTGGGGTCCTTCTCATTCGGCTTGATGTAGTTCCTCTTCAGTGTCGTCTTCTCCTTGGTGATGACGGCCACGTCCACATTGGATCCGGAACCGAGGTCGTTAAACACACCCGCCATGATGGCGTCGCTTGCTAGCTTGACGGCCTCCTCCTCAGTGAGGTCGGGCTTCCACTGGGTCTCAAAGACGCTCATGGCCGCCAAGCTACCACTGCCCATGGTGACGTAAGGGAGCTTGTCCGTGCTGCCGTGGGCGTGGACGGTGAAGAGATGAGTGCCGGTGGGATCGCAGCCGGCGACGACGAGGTAGGCGCCGATGTAGCCCTGGTAGCGGAAGAGGTGCTGCTTTAGAAGGGTCATGCAGGTGACGACGCGGGGTTTGCGGCCGGTGGAAAGAGAGTGCAGTTCGAGCTGGGAGGAGATGAGGGCGGTGGTGAACTCGGTGTCGGCGGCTGTGCCGGCGCCAGCGCACCAGATCTGGGGAGCGATGTAATGGAGCTTCTCGCAGTTCTTGTCAGCGACGATGGGGCCGGACGTGGCTCGGGTATCTGCCGCGATCTGTTGATGGAAGCGCGTTAGTGTTGGGACCGGTTTGAAGCGTTGCCAGGGAAGCTGTTGTTGATGTGGTGATGGCTTCGTTTCATGAAAGGGAAGCTCAAGATCCTATAGCCAACGTTCCGGGGGTGGTGGGAAAGGGATGATTACGCACCACCACACCGCCGTCAAATATGCATCCCACGATAGTTGTACCAGTGCTGGTGGCCTTGGGTAATGGCACTCCGCGGGCGTGGAGAGCCGCATTGCGGTTGTAGTTGGAGAAATCGAAGCCTGGCATGGTGGATGACCCCCTTTGTCCTAGTTTATGATACCAATTCGGTCGTGAATTCTGAGGTTTCTGTGGCGTGTACGAAGTCGTGAGAGATGCAAGAGTCTGGGGTTATCGTGGATTTGGTGGTGTATGGAGAGTTGAGGTTGACAAGGCAGAGCTGATGACGAGGCTAAAAGCTGCCTCCAACAAGCACTTGGTTGAGCTCTCTAGCAGCAGGGCAGCGCGTTGATTGGGCGGGTGCCTTTTAGGCAACTGGGGTGCTTAGGTAGGTCCTCTTTGATGGTGGCTCGAGCTCCGGCACGTGATACCAGGGAGCTCCAAAAAGTTGCCAGGCAAAGGCCGTCGCGAACTGTTTGGAGGCAGGCGCACTTTGTTGTGAAGCTGGGCTCTCTTTTCTTTTGCAAAGTCCCCGTCTCAATCACGACCTCTCGGGCAGCAGCAACAATATCAAAAACATCACGACCTCTCATTCTGCTTTACATCTACTGAATTTGCTTCAAATACGGCACGGAAGCTAGCCAATCACACTTTGTTCTTGCGCGCGCTGTGAAGGTCCCCCGGCCTACGGCCCAAGCCGTGCGCGAGAGAGGAAAGATTGATTCTCGATCGTCTCAGCAAGACTCCCATGCGAACCGCAAATATATGAACTTGGGTTTATCTCTCCAAGGCCGAACGGCTCTTTTGCAACAACCATGGCTTTCAGTTTTGCCAACTCGGGGAACGCCATGCTGGGAAACGCGGCGGGAGCAGGTGGTGTGAATATGGGTGCTGAGCTGGAGACGATTCAGACGGAGGTGGGTGTGCTTGTGTTCTTCTTCTGCTAGCACACTGCAGAGGTTCCGTTTCTTTTTTTCATTCTAGTTATTGATAGACTGACAAGTTGCGCTTCATATAGGCTCTGGGATTCCTCACCATCGCAGGCGACGCCAAGGTTCGCCTGACCTCGCCGTGGACCTCGCTTCCATCGTCCACCGCATCGCTCCTTAGCATCGCTTCACGAAAGGGCCTTGTCGCCGCTGCAGGACCAGACCAAGTCGTCATCGGCACCACAGAGTCTGTGCGAAAGACTTTCGAAGCTCCCAAAGATGGTGATTCCGACATTCGCCCCTTCGAGCCTCAACTCAAGATTCCCATGCCGATGCGAGTCTCGCAAATCTCATTCACGGCCGACGAGAACTACCTGATTCTGTCTGCCGAGTCCGGCGGCGGTCTCGCAGTCTACGAAGTCCAAAGCCTGCTCTCAGGTTCGACAAACTCTGCGTTCGAGCTCTCGACGAACGGCGAGACGTTGAGGGCGCTGGTGCCGAACCCTACCCCTGAGAAAGCAGAGCTTTGTGCCATCGTGACGAGTAATGGGAATCTACACATGGCGAATTTGAAGGACCGGCAGATAAGCAACCCTCTCAAGAGCCAGGTCAGCTGCGTCAGCTGGAGCTCGAAGGGCAAGCAGTTATGCGCTGGTCTGGGAGACGGATCTGTTCATCAGATGACTCCTGAAGGAGAGCTCAAGGGCGAGATTTCGAAGCCACCTAATATGGGCGACGTCCACGGTTTGTTCGTCCCTACCCCAGCCATAGAATGAAGTTAACATCGAAGCTAGTTTCTTCTCTCACATGGCTCGAAAACCACCTCTGGCTGTCCATCCACACATCAAACAACGAGTCCCCGCCGACCTCAGTTTACCACATCATCACACGTCAGCCACCGGCATCGTTCACCTTCCAGAAGTTGACTGATCCTGTTGAACCTTTTGGTTCAGAGAAGACACCCCATCACTCTATCCTTCGTCTTCGAGACTTCCCTCCCGCAATCCAGGACCTTCTCATTGTCTCGTCGACAGCTGCTACTGAAATGGGTGTCCTGAGCCGGTCAAAGACACCCCTGGCTACCGACAAGCCTGCCGATTCCATAACTGGAGTCTTTACGACAACTGAATTTCTTGATGACACTAAGAGACCTACGCTACCCATGACAGACTCTATGGATGATTCTACCCCGATTGGTGTTGCTTTGGACTTGTCAAGCAAGGATAAGGTGTACAAGCCGATTCCCTCCGACGTTGAGCTTGAAGAGTCGCCTGGGCCACTTCCTGCTTTTTGGGTACTCACACATGAAGGCATTCTTTGTGCTTGGTGGGTTGTCTACGACGACTCTATCAAGCAGAACACCTCATACCCAGGCTTGACTGCTCTCGAGGGTTCTGCGGGCTCTGCAATCACCCCTGCAACACCTGCAGTCTCCGCATCCCCGTTTGCTAACCCAGGCGTCTCTGCTTTCGGTTCGGCCGCGACAGCCTCCCCAGCATTTGGAGCATCCTCTCAGCTCGGCCAGTCCTCATCACCCTGGGCCACGGCTGGTTCTGGAGCGTCCAAGACTGGAGGCGCAACCTTTGGGCCTAGCGGCTTTGCTAACTCGACACCATCCGCAGCCCCTGCTTTTGGCAAGCCGAGTGCCATTGGCTTCGGCCAGTCATCACAGATGGGGGCAAAGACCTCGCCCTGGGGTTCTGCATCAGGCGCGGCCGGATCAACTCCCGCCTTTAGGCAGTCTGGTTTTTCCAGCTTCGCGAACAACAGCAATACGAGCCCATTCGGAGCCCCGTCGTCCACGTCTCAGACCACAGCTCCTACTTCCGGGGGCTTCGCTGGGTTCGCCAGTTCGGGTGGCTTTTCGTCAGTTGCCAACAACAACAGCGGATCCAGCGTGTTTGGTGGTGGGAACAAGTCGGGAAGCGCATTCGGCGCCAGCTCCAACACAGACACCGCCTTCCCACCCAAGGATAACAAGGCACCTCAGAATCCATTTGGATCGACTCCCTTCAAACTTGAGAGCACTTTTAAGCCAGATTCATCTGCACAGGAGGACAATGCCAAACCAGCATCGCAACCGGGGGCGTCTATGTTTGGCAATGCTTTTGGATCCGCCTTGAGTGACACAGCGAACAAGCCTGCGGGTACGGCAACCCCTGGGGGCAAAGATGAAGAGATGGATGCAATGGAATCGACGGAGGAAACGCCTCAGGCCAAGTCAAAGACGTCTCTCTTTCCTCCTCAGTCGAGTCCCGAGTCGACTACCCCAACCACGACCCCTGCGCCATCGAGGTTCGGGTTTGCGACCTCTCCTGCGCCCCAAACATCAGTGTTTGGACAGCCGTCGAAGGTCGGGTCTTTGTTCGGGTCTAAGCAGGAGACTCCGAAAGCAGGCGGCGGCCTTTTTGGATCTCAGCAAAATACTCCCAAACCCGGTGGTGGCCTGTTTGGAAGCCAGCCGAGCACGCAACCAGGAACTTTTTCAACCTTGTTTGGACAGAAACAACCGGCAAAACCGAAGGATGCTGAGCCTGAGCCACCAAAGATTAAGCTGGAGGACGACGCCCCTCTCCCCCCTGATACGATGAGTAGAACGGCATACCCCATTGGCGAGTCTTTGTCGTCATCGGCCACGTCTAATGCACCCTCACAATCCTTCGGTGCCACGAGTATGATTTCCAAGGCCGAGGCAGCACCCTTGCCCCCGGACTTTCTCCCAGCCTCAAAGGCTACCAAGACGAGTTCAGAGACGACCGGCAGGGCTAGCAACGCTTCATTGTCTCCCGACTTCGTCAACGTTTCCAGGCCTTCTCAGCCGTCAATGGCAGCGCTAGATGCCCCTCTGCCGCCTGATTTTGTCAAACCTGCGAAACCGGCGGCGTCATCCGGGGCTTCTGTGTTCAAGCCGAACCCAAACGATGCGCCTTTGCCTCCTGACTTTGTTGCGCCTAAGTTGCCACCAAAGGAGCCCTCATCGGTGCCCTCGGTCCCCGACTCAACGGAAGATGATAGCGATCTGGAGGACGATGCTTCGGAGGGTAGCGGTATCGATGTCGGCAAGGACTTGAGCCCGAGTGTCAGCGGCCTCACTCCTACACCTGGTTTCACTCCCCAGAGCTCGTTTGGAGGTTTGGGTGGGACTACGCCCGCTACCATCAGGCCGGCTCAAGATGGACCTCGTGCGCCGCTCTTTGGCGAGATCAGTCGCAATGCCCCTGTCTTCCCGAGGCCAACGGCGGCCAGCCCCCGATCCCCTAGTCCAGTGCGAGGAGCTATACCGAACAGGGTGATTCGAGCAGAGGGCACAAGATCAGTCAGCGCCCCTGGCATGGCGTCACAGATCTTGGGTCCTCGAAAATCCCAGTTTGGGGCCTCCATTGCTAGTAGAGAACCTGGACCTTCAGACGATCCCTTTATAGTTCAGCACCGAAAGATAAAGGCCCGTCAGGAAGCTGCGGAGACTCAGCCATTGGTGGATGAAGAGGATGACGAGGTTCAGAAGATTCTCGCATCCGAGGTTGAAGGCAGTCTAACACTGCACGAGTTTATTGCCCATTCCAACGTCGCGCCACCTGCGAAGGACAGCATCCCCAGCCAGGTAGAGGCGGTCTATCGAGATATCAATTCGATGATCGACACTCTTGGTCTGAATTCCCGGGCGCTGAAGTCATTCATCAAGGGCCATGGCGAAAATGGCAAAGAAGACGGACGCGGCAAGGAAGACCTCGAGATTCCCGAAGACTGGGTGCTCTGTGAAATCAACGAGTTGGGACAGGTTCTTGACAATGAGCTTTACCCCGATCTCCAAGAAGGGCGAGTTCGTGATCTGGATGACAAGATTGATGCATGCCACGAACTGGCAAGGGAGATGCACCGACTCCGAGCCAAGCAGGAAGATCTCAAGCAGATCATCATGGTCAGGACTGATCCGGACCAAGCTGAGTTGACGCGGTCATTACCGCTCAGCGCGGAGCAAGCTACGCAGCAGAACGAGTTGAGACGAGAATTCGCCAAGTTCTCCAAGCTGCTGGCAGAGGCTGAAGAAGCACTCACACTGCTCAAGACGAAGATCGCGACCTCGAGCTCCTCGGGCAAGGGCAAGACCAACGTCCCGACGGTTGAGGCTGTGATTCGCACAATTACCAAGATGACGAGCATGGTCGAAAAGCGAAGCGGAGACATTGACGTCTTGGAGAACCAGCTGCGCAAGACGAAGCTGGGGTCGACCAGCCGGGAGGGCTCCCCTATGGTGACGCCTCAAGCAAGGAGGAGCGTCATGTTCTCACCCGAGTCGACGCCTGTGCGGAACCTGCGTCACAGTTTCGCAGGAAGTCTCTCTCTCAGTGCCTCGGTGCGAGCTACTCCGCCACGAAAAAAGGTCAGTGGATTCAGCCGGGAGGAGAAGGGCGATCTGATGGAGAAGAGGGCGCGCAGACAGGCCGTGCTTAAGAAGGTGAAGGTCGGGGTTGAGAAGAGAGGCGTCAATGTGTGGAACATGGAGGATATTGAATAAAAGCAAGCAATGCGTTCTCGGGTAGAGAGAAACGGTAATTCGACGACAAATCAAATCAGGGCACGAAATGAACCTAGTGTAGTTTAGATGTTGTAGATAGTCTATCTTTTTTCGACAGAAAACAACTTAATGTTTTGTTTCTTCTTTATCTAATGTTTCAAATCATTCCTTGCTCTTGAGACTTGGGAGTCGATTGAGTAGGTAGGAAGGCGAATTGACAAGGTATGCGATACAAGACGTTGTATTAAGACATGTTTCTCATTTATCCAAGCACATTACATTATTTATCCCCAAAAAAGACACCTTGACTCCGAGGGTATTTCCCGTATGAAATCGGATCAAGCGATCATGGCAGCGGTGCGATTAAGCGGTAGCGGTAGGCTGAACTGCAGGCGCGGCGGCAGGGGGGTTGGTCTCCTTTGCTGGGGTCCTCTTGAAGGGACGAGGCAGGGCGGAGGGCTCAGAGGGAACCCGGCAGTGGTCCTTGGACTGGTGCTCGGGGTGGGTTCGGGGAATGTAGCTGAGAGGAAGTGTTAGTTGATGTGTTGATGGGTTTGATTGGAATGCAATTGGAAGGGTTTGGAGGTGTGGTGATTGGTTACTACTTACTTGACGATGCTGAGCATTTTGGCTGAGGTTTTTGTGTTTTTGTTTTGTAGGTGGGAGAGAGGTAGTGGTAGTAGTTGGTAATTAGATTGGCTTGTGGTGGTGGTTGTGTTTGTTGTTGGTTGCTTTGGTGGTGGTGATGGTTTCAAGGCTTTTGAGAGTGTTGCAATTGAGTCAGGCTGTTGTAAGGCTTGATGATGAGGTACAAACAAAAGTCGTAACGAAGAGGAAACGCAGTGTTAATAAATATTCATTCTTAACAGTCCGAGGCCGGACCGGTTGTGTTCTGGTGACATGAAAGCTTTAGACGTGTGACCGGCATCATGGCCCTCGTAGCAGGGATTCCCACTGGAGGCAGGGCACGGGATGATGGTGCACTCGAGGGGTTTGAGTCGCTGACGTCGTCTCGGGCTATCCGGTGGCCGGAGGCAGGCGGGGAGAAGAGGAATTGGACTCGTGACACTGGAGCATGGAGAGGGCGACCCCGAGATTCTCCAAGGCCCCCCTCCTCCTTCTCTCCCCCCTGGTTTGGACCGGGGAGGAGAGGTTTGTGGTTGATTGGTGAGCTGATCCTGGACGCCCGGCCGGGCCGGTGTGAGGTCTGGAGCTTGGTAGCAGTTGAGGGAAACATGGGGGGCACGGGGGCGAGGGAGGCTCGGCGCAAGCGAGGCCAGCTGGCGAGGACAAGGGGAGGAGGACAGGACAGGACAGGACAGGACAGGACAGGTGGGAATGACTAAAAATTCTACGACGAGAATTGTGCCTCGTTGTGGGTTCACATCTCAACAGGATACATGAAGTCAAAATATTGATAGATGATTCTTTCGTGATTCAAGTCGTCTTGCTTATTGGTGGTCACTACGCAAACAGGGACATGGTGAGAGAGTGAGAGAGAATGGATGGAGGTTGACCGACGGTTAGCCTGATTGGCTGACTGATCCATCCATCGTTCTGATTGGTTGATGTGGTTAGTCAGACTCTGTCATTCATCTCGGAACCGATGAGGCAACGAACGAACCATTCAAATTTCAGCTGGTATCAATTACCTAGAATGAGGCTTGGAAGCGATGCTACCTAGACTAATATACTCTTGGCATCACAATCCAATCACTTACGTATACTAACTTGCGTACCTGGTTTCGATATCGCTTGCTGGACAAGACGCAGCGAGAGGGTGTCATTCCTCTCCATCACGTGACTGGAACTGTCAACATGCTCCAACGGAAACCCAGCATCTAACAGTTGCACTCTCACTTTTATATTTAATTTGTCATATCTCTTCGCTCTGCGGACTTCACACTTATCCCGCCCCTGGAGCTCCGGAAACGCAGTCGACTCTACACGGCGCACCTTGCAATCTTCGACAGCACGATCAGAGTCTCGCTTCAAAGGCAGCCATGGGGATAATGGCGAGTTTTGCAACCGTATCAAGCAAGGACTTGATCGACGCAAAGCTACCCGCGCCATGAATGCGCTCACAATGCCATGGTATCGATCATGACTGAGCCAACAGCAACCCTCCTCCCTAGCGAGCATTTTAAAGTACGGTTTGTAGCAATCTACCCTCGATACGTGGCCAACTCAGCCGACTGGTGATGAGGGTTACGAGTGGTAATTGCAACGTGAATGACCTTGCACGGTGATGGACGAGGGGTCTTGGCGACGAAGAGCTCTCGCTCTCCAGGTTCCTGAAGCGAAGACCGAAGCTGTGCTGTTGCATGCACAAACACGCCTTCTTCTCCTTGGCAGAAGAAAAGGCCTCGCATGTATGGTGGCAGCGGGATCGCGGTACTCAGAGCAATTGATAATTGAATCGTTTTTAACGGCTGTTGTCCGAGCCCCAGCAGGCGCGACATCATCCCATTAAGTCGAGAACTCCGGCCATTCTCGAGGTGGAGCCCGGTCCGCATGCGGAGTGGAGCCCATGCGGGGCACGGGCCAAGCTGGACGGCGGTTTCGGCGACGAGTGGGGCCACTTCCGCCGACGACCATGGAGAGCTCCACTTTGGGCTTTTGTCCCCCCAACTCATTTCGTTCACCGTGCGCGCCTGCCTCTCACCTTGGTCCGGCCTAGGTCCTCACCGCTCACCGAGGAGGGGCCGGACCCCCGTCAAAAAAATATTGTTTCTCCTTCCCATCTTATCGACTATTATCTTTTTCATCCAACGACAGCAGTTGATACCTCTTTTGCGCCAGCTCACACCATGCATCCCACACAACCGGCTGCGTGGACGAAAGTTCCCACCGCAGAGCAGCTCTATCAGCGACAAGTATGTCAATTGATGACTTATTCCGAGCTTCCCCTTCGTGCTGACCTCTCTCATCGCAGACTGTCGGTATCAACAAGGAGACCGTCACCAACTTCACCTCGACCGACTACCCCGGCCACCACCCCGGTGAGGACCTCGCTTTCACCATCGATCGTTTCCGCGACGCCTTCTCCGTCAATTTCCACCAGAACGACCAGTTCCTCGCTTCCTTCTCCCTCGTCGGCATCGACGCTTCCCTCTCCAACGCTTTCCGTCGCATCCTCCTCGCCGAGATCCCCACGCTCGCCATCGAGTACGTCTACATCGAGAACAACACCTCCGTTATTCAAGACGAAGTCCTAGCCCACCGTCTCGGCCTCGTCCCCTTCAAGGGCGGCCGCGAGGGCCTGCACAACTTCCTCAAGTGGCACAAGAAGCCCGCGCCCGGCGAGGACCCCTACGCCGGCTGCTTCGACTACAACACCGTCCGCCTGGAGCTCAACATCGCCTGCACCGTCAACCCTGACGCCGCGCCCACAGAGAACGACCCCCTCAAGGCCTACAACCATGCCCACGTCTACGCGCGCGACATCGTCTTCTGCCCCACCGGCAAGCAGGCCGACTACTTTAGCGGCGAGGATATCATCCAGCCCACGAACCCGGATATCCTGATCGCCAAGCTCCGGCCGCGTCAGACCATCAACCTGGCCATGCACATGCACAAGGGCATCGGCGCCGACCACGCCAAGTTCTCACCCGTCGCGACCGCCTCCTACCGCCTCCTCCCCACCATCACCATCACTAAGCCCATCCTGGGCGCCGACGCAGAAAAGTTTGCAAAGTGCTTCCCCAAGGGCGTCATCGGCCTCGAAAAGGTCACCGCCGAAGAGGCCGCCCAGCCCGGCAGCGGATACGAGGACCACGAGGGCGAGCTCAAGGCCGTGGTGGTAGACTCCATGAAGGACACCGTCAGCCGCGAGTGTCTGCGGCACGAGGAGTTCGAGGGCAAGGTCAAGCTTGGTCGGAGGAGAGATCACTTCATCTTCTCCATCGAGAGCACAGGACAGTGGGACAGCGACGAACTATTCCTCGAGTCCGTCAAGCACATGAAACTCAAGTGCAAGAAGCTCGAGCAGCAGGTGATTAACATGGCGCGGTAACAGGCTTTTTGGGTGTGGTGTTGAATGCATTTTCGTGGGCCGTCAAATTTTTGGTGTATCATACTTCCTCTGTTGCTTCTTTTCTTTTCTTTTCGCTCTCTACGGGTAGATAAAAAGGGATGATACCATGACCACCTTTTACATTTTGCGCCCGTCGCCTTCTTCTCGATGCATACCATTCACACATTGTCTGCTCTGCTTCTCTAGTGTAGTCTTCTCCCGCCATCGTCTTCCCATCTCGACTTCGCCACGCCCCGAGTCTGCTACTTCTCCAACGCCAGAAAATGCCCCAGACAAAAAAAAAACCAAAAAAGAACGCCGAATTGCACCCCCTTTTCACCATCATCATCAGGAACTTGTCTTGAACTTGAAAAAGAAATTGAACTCGAGCGGGAACGCCGGATCCGTCACAACGACTTGCTGGCCGTCCTGTAGCCCAAGGTCTTCGAGCGACTTGCTCAAGTTCGGACGGGTCTGCTCTTCCAAGCTCGGGGGGAACTGCATATATAGTGTCTTCCCTTCGGCACGGATGGAGGGCTTCTTCAGTTGAGCCTCGGGCCGCACGGCGAAGGAATCGAGGAGGTCCTGGAGAGTTGCCTTGGGGTCCACCTCTAGTGGACGAGCCTGACGACCACAGACGGGACAGTCATCCTTCTTTTCGTGCTTAAATGTATACGTGTATATGCTGTCGTTGCCCGAGTACATGGTATAGTTGCTCTCAAAGCCTAGGAAAGGCGCCGAGTTAGTGGCGATCTTGAATGCTTCGTTACAGCAAGCAGCAGCAATGATGGCATTGGTGGACGCGATTGCGGGTATGATGTTCTTTATGGTGCCTTGCGTAAGGGAGTAGGTGACCCCTGTGATTCCGAATTCTTGGGCGCGGGTCAGGGCCTTCTGATATAGCCAGGTGACGTGCTCAGGGTCGTCCTTGTCGAGCTGGGGGAACGGCTTCTCTTGGTCCCAGGCAATGACATGTGCCCACTCGACGCAGTGCTCGGGCTGCCTGGGGATGGATGCGATGGTGCAGAGAGGTACGGCGGCGCGCGGGGCGTGCATGTCGAGTTGGCATTCGATGCAGGACGTCAGTGAGGGTAGGACGACACGGGCCTGGCCCTTGAAGCCTTCAGTGCCACCGTCGATCAGGGGCTTGATCGCATCAGCGTCTTCGGCCCCTTCCGCTATGGAAACGAGCATGGCGTTGATCCAGCGGCGCGCCTCAATGCTGTCTAGGCCGCAGATGACCAGCTGAAACTGTTTGTAGAAGTCCTCATCAAAGTCCTGGATGCGATTGTTGTGGGCGGTGATGGAGACGCCTTGGACCCTCTTCTGGACGAACTCGGCGGCGACCTCGGCCTTGTACTTGCCGACGTCATCTTTGCGGAAGAGAAACTGGCGATTGAGGTTGGAGATGTCGATTGTGTCTAGGGAACGTGGTGAGACGGTGGTTATGTGGAGGAGGTGCTTCAGAGCGACGGACCCATATCTATGACATGAATATTCTTGAACCGTGACATGGCCAGGTTCTTGAGGATTTCGCATCCTAGGCCTCCAGCCCCACTATGTTATTGTTGGTCAGCATTTCGTAGCGGAGTTGGTTCGTGATCGTGGAGGAGCGTGAACGGACATGACCCTACTGCGGTTAGAACTAAGAGAGCTTGTCGCGGCGTGAAGATCGGGGACTCACAGAAGCTTAAACGTGTCGAACCGGGTAATATTTTCTTCCGTAGTAGAATCTTCATCGGTAAAGGGACCGGCATGTCGGCGGATCTGGTCAAGATACTTCCTGGAGTCGGGGTTGTCGCGGTAAGCGGGATGTCGACGAGAGTTATTCTGGTACTGAAGTGTGTCTGGCTGGAATACTTACCATCGTACCTCCTCGTGCGGGGATGCTTGCGTCTCGACGCTCATGATGTAGGTAGGTAGGTGCCTTGGTGGGGGTATTCCGGTTCAGGTTTTGTTGTAAGGATTGGGAGGAGGAGAAGAAGTGAGATAGGGTTGGCTCAAGGACGGCCAACGCGTGCTGACTACGTGCATCCAGAGAGAGATCTGTGCGTGGGGAAGGGAAGCGCCGTCATCATGCCTGGACCAGGCATTGGCCAAGGTGAGGCGTCGGTGAATGTGGGGTAGCTACGGGATCTCGGTGAAGGAAAGCACCTGCCTGCCTTAGTACCTTACCTATTGTTACCTTGGGAGGTACGGATATTCGGTCAATAAATGACCCAGTGCTATCTCTTTTACACCATTCAACCTCAACCTCACCACCTACCGTCCCTTTTCTCTCTTGAATCTACCATTCAACCGACATTTTTGACTCAAAGAAGTTCAAGTGGCCCGGGCACGCAAAATGGACGACCTACTGACACCCGTCAGCACGACTTACCTCAAACCCCGAAAGGACCCCGAACCCTTTCTCACAGAGGTCAAGTCGTCAACACCGAGCGAAAGGCCGCAGAAGATCACCAGGATTTCCACCGCCGATGAATCTGTAGATGCGCTAAGAAGCCAGCCGGACTACGACACCCTCATATCCGTTCTCCACCATCTCACTTCCGACTCACCATCAACGGACGGCTTTCAACTCCACGTTCCCAGCCCTAAAAGCGCCGCCGTCGTGCAACTCCTTGTATCCGAGATTGCTCCAAACTACTGGACGTTGCTACTTGAGGGAACTATCGACGACGACACTCAATCTGGGGAATCAAGACCCCGGGACGCTGAGGTCTTCTTGAAGTGTCTTCGCAGTGTTACTGGTCTCAACGCCATCCTCGCCCAAATCCGGGCGCTAATAAAGGAAGCAAATACTGGAGGCAAGGAAGAAAGAAGGAGTGACGTTTCTCTCAATCTCAAGGTTCTCCTCGGTCTGCTTGCCGAAGTCTTGCGAGGGAATGACACTGTTCACACAATCTGGAGTGCCTCAACCAATGGATTCAGCAATGCGGCCCTGAAAAAAGCGCAATCACATAAACTCAGTTCTCTTCTCACAAATGGCCAATTTGTATCTATCGCCGCCGAGGCGCTCGAAACAATAGGACGCGACAATGCACACCCTGCATCCCAGTGGATCACGGATGGCGTCGAGTACAGCAGATGGTTGGGATACAACATCACGACTTGGGCCACGGGATCACCCCGAGAGGATCAGATGGACTTTCTATCGGATCTTTTTCAGAGATCTCTGTCGTTAAGCTACTCAGGTACGGCCATCGAATAACCCAGGCAGGTTGTTGCTCACAAGATACCCCAAGAATCCCACATCAAGCTCACCATCAACCGCCTACTACTCACCAAAGGGGTTCCAACTACGGTATTCTGCCAAGTTGCATTAAACCAAGCTCGAGGGGCGAAGAAAGTTTTACATCTTCTTTTGCACCATCTTTCCGAAGTATGCCTCGGAAACATAGGCCTTCACGACAACTCCCCAAATACGAAAGTCTCAGCTGTGGCAACTATCATCAAGGCCGTAGCCTGCGACGATGATTTGAGAAGGAACATTCTGATTGACTGGTGTTCCTCGGCGTCGGGGGCGGGTTTGGGTGATGGAACAGGCATAAGACGTGCGGTAATAGCGGCGTTAACAGACGATCGAGAGGCCATCACTACCGTCCTTGAGAAGAGCCTGGCGCAATTCGGAGACGAATTGTACATCAAACATGCTGCAATGCTGCAACAAGATGGTATTTTCCCATCCCGTACCTCAGTCGTCTATAGTACTCACGAGTCGTTTAGTCCACACTGAAGTCTTGCTCCTGGCTGCCGGTTCGGTTGGCAGGCTATGGCCTCTCAAGCTGACTATCCTACTAAGATCAGGTTCCTACCTGAGCGCTATCTCAAATCGAATAGGGGCAACGCAAATGAGATCGCGATTCCTCGGTATGGTCGTTGGAGAGTCTCTCTCCACCCTCATCGACAGCAAACAACAGAAGCTTGACTTTCATATGGAGGAGACGGACAGCGAGGAGGCACAGCAACTCAAGTCGCTGACTCAACTATCCGATAACTTGGGACCCGTTGACCCCATTCTATCAGATAAAACTCAAGAGGAAGTTCCCAAACCACGGAAACCCGTACCATCGGCAATCAAGCCAAGCCAGAAGAGGCCAAAGCCAAGGCCGAAACCCGCCATCGCCGAGGTCAAGCCCAAAGCTATCATCGAGGAGGTCGATTCTTCTGATGAGGAAGATGACGACCTCGTCCCTTACGACAAAGACTCTGATCCTGAAGATTCTGACGAAGATGCTACCCTCGTTCAACGCAACAAACCCAAGCCACCGGTTTATATCCGCGACCTAATCACCTTCTTCCGCGACTCTGAATCCTACGACAAGCAGAAACTTGCCCTCCAGACCGCACCATTACTGATCCGACGAAAGGCCAACTTTGGCACAGAAGTGAGCTCTCATGCCGACGAACTGGCCGGGCTCCTCGTTGGAGTCCAAGACAAGTTCGAGCTCGAAGACTTCAGCGACCTACGATTACAGGGAATGGTCGCCCTGGTAGTTGCGCAGCCCAAGGCCATGGCGCCCTGGTTCGCGCGCACCTTTTTCGAGGGTGACTACTCTCTTACCCAGCGGACTTCGATTCTCATCACCTTGGGCCTGTCTGCACGAGAGCTCGCTGGCTTTGAGGTGTCGCAGTACCAGTCTGCCGCGACGTTCCCATCAAAACGACTCCCTGAAAAGATTGAACAACTATACCTTGAGCCCTCGGCCGAGGGAAAGGCGTTGCCCTCTTCTCAGCTCAAAGCTCTACCCTCCAACGCTCTCGATAGCATAGCCCAATCGCTCACAGCCTCATTTCTGGGCCCTTTGGCGGCCCAAGCCGCCGACGCCAACACTGGGCCAGATATCTTGAAACTGCAGAGCTTCACAGCTCGGTACAAGTCAACCACAAAGTCCAAGCCCCGTGTTCGTGCCATTCCAAATACCACCGCCGCTCTCCTCGCCACCTCATTCTTCTCGCCGCTCACGGCGCACTTCCAACTCGCCATCCGCTCCGCAAGGCCCATTGTCCTCAACCCGGCCCTCCTAGCTCTTTATCTCCAGACCCTCGGCATCATCATCCACGCAGCAGGGCCCTCGACACTTGCCCTACCGCAACTAACGACAGAGCTCTGGGATCTGCTCCTAGGTGTGAGGGTGCACGTCCTTGGTGACCTTGGGGCCATGAAAGGCTGGCTTGTCGCCATTGCGTCGCTGTTGGAGGTCAACGGGGGGGATATGCGTCGGCTGTGCGAGAGTCAGGGGCGGGAGGTCATGGAGACGAGGGAATGGGTTGCTCTCGTGTTTCAGAAGACGAGGGGAGAGGACGGCGGGGAGGAGACTGAGGTCAAGATGTTGGCTGCCGGAGTGTTGATCAAGCTGGGCGAGGCTATTGAACAATACCAAGCCATGTTTATGGGGGACATGGTTGGGTTTTCCTGAACTCGTCAGGGCACAGCTATGTTGACTCATTCTATATTCATAGATGGCATGTAAACTTCATACAGGACATTATCAAATATGCCGGGGCCAATAAATCCCATCATCAATCCTTATCCTATGCTTTGACGAATATCCAACTGCCCTCGTCACGTAGGAAACACATGAACTAACCAAAGGCATCTCTGCATGGCCATTCCTTGCATATTATCCGTATGCTCCGATCAAGATGCCTCAGCCGTAGACTCCAATCTCGTCGTGCTAGCCCGCCGAATCGGCAAGCCGGAAAGATACGTGTTCGCATGGCTGAGATGATCGCTCAAGCTCATAGCCATGCGGCGCAGCTCTTCCTTGACCTGCTCAGACGAGGCCTGGCCTTCCATGACCTGGGGTGATGGGACGATCGGAGGAGGGGGGAGGAGTGACTGATTGGGGAAAGGTCGAGGGTATTCCTCTTGAGGCGGCGGTGGCGGGCGTTCATGTAGGGGCTGGGGCTGGCGGGGGAACTCGGGTGCGATGGTAGTCTGGGGGGTGAATTCTTCGGGGTCGGTGTCTGCGAATTCACTAAGCGAGTACGGTCTATTCTCGCTCGTAGTATGGCCGTTCGTGATGGGCTGGTGTTGAGGCAGGGGCTGGGGCTGCTGCTGGTACATTTGTGGCGGCGGCGGCGGAGGCTGCTGCATCAGTTGTTGCTGATATTGCGGCAGGGAATCGTGGCGTTGAGTTAGTTCAGCCAGGGCATTTGAGAACTCTGAGTCGTCAGAGACGTATATCGAGGGTTCTCGAACGTTGTTTGGCATCAAATAAAGAGAAGTATGCTTTTCCAACTCGAACGGATTGGCGCCGCCCACTTCCGAGCCAGTTACGGATCCAACGTCTGAGTGCGATGTGGATGGGCGGGGGTATTCAACGGGGTCTGGGAAGCTCATGTCGAGATCGATGAGGCTGCCAGCGGAGGCCCTGTTGTTCGCAGGTGCCGGCGAGGGAACGGCGAGGTCGTTAAACTGGGCGGATGGCTGTATTGGCTCAGTAGGGGGGTGTATTAGGCGGCTGGTGGTCGGGGCGTCATCGTTGAAGGGGAACCTGAACATCTCTGGGTTCGCAGACGCGGGCGGAGCCATTGAGGGAAACTTCCAGTCCTGGGTTCGCCGGTTGTTGTTCAAATCTGCAGGATCGCTCAGGGGAGGTTTGGCGTAGGACGCGTCGCCAAAGTCATAATCAGTCGAGGCCCTCGGATCCCCTGCCTTGATGGTGTTTAGGTCCACGAATTCTGAGAGATCACTGCCATGCAAGGAAGCGTCAAGATCAATCAAGGACTCTCGGACACCGGGAGACTGTGACGAATCGTCTCGCAACGGCAGGTCAGAAGCCGGTGGCGGGAACGGTCTTCCGTAGTATGCTCGAGAATTGTCCTCGTAATTAGAGATTGTGTTGGGGTCAAAGAGTTTCTCCAGGGGCGCCTTGACCGAAGGAAGATGAGGAGGCGGGCGTCGTCGAGGCTTCGGCTTCTGAGGTTTCGAGGTTTCATCGAACCCGTCATGGACGAAGTCGACGTTGGAACCATACACGTCAAACACTGCCTGGGCATCATCACCAGTCCCTAGAACTTGCTGATCAAATGCAGCAGTCGTACTAAAATTCCATTCATCATTCGCCATGGCTGTAGATGAGAGATCTGAGAGGATGGAAGGGCCTTGAGCCCCTCCGGCGGAGAAGAGGGACTTTCGAATTCCGCCCTGTGCCTCCCAGAGCTTGTAGCCTTTGACGAGGTGTGTTAGGGTCGAGGTAGGAAAGGCATCTTGCGTGTTGAAGATATAATGGTGGCGCTGGACTTGCTCGATGGGAGGACGCTTCTTTGGGTCATCCTCCAAGCAGCAGGCCACGAGATCCTTGAGGCCCTGGGAATACTGATCGCCCTCGAGACGGGGCGTATGCTGCTTCAAGTAGGATCCTAACCTGCTAAAATCCATGCCTGCCACGACATTTGGCGGGAGACCAGAGGCGATTTCGTAGACCATAGCGCCAAAGGCCCAGATGTCGACCTCGGTTCCGTACGAGGCAGCCGAATCAAAGAGCTCGGGAGCCATCCAGTGTGGAGTGCCGATAACTGTCGAGCGTTTATCAAACTTGTTCTCGATAATGCCAGCAACGCCGAAATCGCAGAGCTGGACATCCCCGGTCTCAGTAACGAGGATGTTGGCACACTTGATATCCCGGTGAATGATGCCCTGTCCGTGAACCCAGTAGACGGCTTCAGCCACCTCGCGCAGGATGGGGATGATCCATTTCTCATGCAAGCCTCCAGGCGCCCTGGGCTTCATGAGAGTTGACACACTACCCCCCGCGCAGTACTCAGTGATCATCCACATGGACTGTCCGACGGGAAGTGCGTCAATGACATGATTGATATTCTTGGCGCCGGTTTCGCTGAGTAGCTTAAGCGCATTGATCTCCTTGAGCAGATCGCTGTAGGTGTCAGCCATCTTGGGGTTGACAGTGTCGCCCTCTTCGATGTCGATGATCTTGACAGCGACCAGTCGATTAGTAGTGAGGGATGTGGCCTTGTAAACACGACCAAAACTGCCCTTGCCAATGAGTTCCGAGAGACGATACTGGGGAGAGTCCTTCCCGGCCTTGGAGCACTGCTCGGCGACGAGCTTCTGCATCTTCTTGGCATCTTCGATGGCCTTTTGCTTGGTGACCGAGAAGTCCGGCCCTCTTACTTGGAGAGACGTCATGGCGACAAGATGAACACGGCCTAGCGACAGGCGCGTCCTGGTCGATTAATCGACTGGGGGAGAGGTAATACGAAGTAGACAGGCGAGTAGCCCGAACTCCTCTCGGTAGTCCTCCTCTAGGTAGTGGGGCGCAGGGTGGTTGATCTCGGGCTGGGAGTTGACGGACTTAGTCGTCTCACATTATGGACACTGGATCAGGTTGCTCGTACAGAATGCAGAGCGTCCCTCCAGCGGTGATGGTGATGGAGAGTAGCGGGAACAACCGTGGCGGCTGTTGTTGTTGACAGTTGAAGGCATCTTGAGGTTTGAAAGGGGGCCATTCCAGAACTTGACGGATCTGACGACGCACGAGCCTCATTGGTGAGACTGTGACGACCCCCTGCTCAACGAATCCGTGTGGCGAATACTCCATTGGATGGGTGATGTGAATCTTAGTCAGCAAGAGTAGTGGCGGTGCAATTTATGGGGTCAATTCCATGTGGCTGAGTTAGGGACTGGCACACAACTTTGATCTCTCCAATCTTTAACTGACTCACTCTCCCTCCTGGAACCTCTTCTCCAAAGTTCAACGGCGACCCTTCTTCGCACCCCTGGTGTAACCAGCGTATGCAATGAAAGAAAGTCTAATCTTGGTTTCACGCGTCGCTTGGAAATAGTGTAATACCAAGGACACGATGGGGTAAACCTGACAACGCGAGCGCTGAAGGATTCACCCCCTTGAAGCCAAAAATTGGAGTTAACTCGTTGGTCTTCAGTTGACCAAATGCCAGGGGTTAACCTGTGCAAGAACAGATACTACATTACAATCCTAGCCTTATGGCAAAGAGAGCTAAAGAGAAGAAGAAGAAAAAGACAAAGTGTCGAGGCGACGACAGCAGCCTTTTATACACGACATCGAAGGATTTGATTGCCTGGGTTCTGAGGAGAATTACATGTCCTGCCCCAACAGTCTCGTCGAATCAAAGCATCACAGTCATCATCATCGTCAGATTCTTCCAGGCAACAGTTGGCTGCCTGGAGGGCTGACATGTCGGAGCTATCCAACGCCCTCCTCCATAGATTTGGGAGCACACGAGGATCGGGAGAAATCATCCCGAAACGCCCCGTCAAACGCGACTTGGTAATCGTCAATGTAGGTAGGATCATCTTTCGGCCGAATCACCTGGCAACCCTTCATGACTCGAAATGGTGCCCGCCCGTCATGGAGTCTAGCGCTGGCGCTTGGGAGCTCCGGTTGATAAGAGAGTTTCGATCAAAGTGATTCAACTGGGCTCGGGTATCGGCTTCCAGCGAATTCCTTGCTTACTCTGGCAAGTCTGGGGAGCCCCAGGGCGCACCGAGGACGCGGAGTGGTCGCCACTGAAGAACTCTGTTTCGTTCTGACGCGTCGCGGCGTCTGGAGTTGATCGCCACATGCGAATTCAAAACGGCAGACAACCCACACCTCGATTGTCAGAGGCAGCACACGAGCTGGCAACGTGCGGAGGATACATCGCGATTACTGGCGCGATATGATAAGGCCGCATTTGCTGAAGGTGATGGCGTTGGCTCCATGACAAGAGCCCCCCAGGGGCCCCTTAGTCTCCTCTGTTGCCCGTGCTATCAACTCCCGATCATGAACAAGCAATCTTGATGTCAAAGCGTTCCGAATCTATCGACAGCCCCCGTCTCGAGACCATTCCCAGAACGACGAAGCTTGAAACAAGGGGTTGACGAATCGACCTGTCTCAGCTCTGGCAGATCCCTCCCCCAGAGACTCTCGACAGGGCAACACAACATACAGGCTAAAAATCCATGACATTGCTAGTTTACATAGACCAAAGCGGAGCAATCTGCGCCGCTTTGATCTCTTCTCTTGGCTGACACCGCGTTTCGAGTCGTGGGACCTTAAAACCGCCTCAGGCCCAACGGGACCAGTAGGTACCGCGTACCTACATGCTCACCGTTTGCACCAGCCTGAATGCGGATGGTGATTAATAATTGTTCACTGGACTTGAGTTATGGGCCAGGACATGTAGGCAGGGGAATGAGATGGCAGGCCTTTCTGTCCTCCTCCTCCTCCTCCTCATCTTATCCCACATGCAGATGCAGCTCAATGACTCCATTTCCAGCCCGAATTTCCTCTGCAAACTTCATCTACATCGAGGCTACGGTAACCCAGGATTAAAACCTCCGGACAGTCATTGTCAGACGGCCAGCCATGTACGGATACAACCAAGGTAGACGTTCATCAACGTGCCCAGCATCGATGCCGATGCCCATCGGTAGCTTGGCGTCATCCAATTTTCCCCCCATCCTCAGCCCTCCAAGACACCATCACAAGCGTAGGAACATACGCCAACGGAAAGCCTCACTTGAGTGCCACTCCTCGACTATTCGTTAGGGTTTCGCCCGCCAAGCGTCCTCCCAACGATCGTCCATCGCGCCCGCTGGAGTCCTCCCCCCCAAGCCAAACCGGCTTCTCTCTAGCCTCGACTCCCCCGCGCACCGATTCCTCCTCCCGTGTCCGTGCCCCTTCCAGGCACGAGTCAGTCCCTGCATTTCCCCTGGCGATTGTGAGGGCCGGCATTCGGGGGGTGGATGCCATGACCGGCACGTTTCCGCCTGGGCTTACCACTTGCTTGTGCACACCACCTACCTAGTTACGAAGTAGTTAAGTTACGAAGTAGTACTTCGTAACTCCTACTGCGTCGTAGTAGGAAATGTGGTCTCTGGCTCGTAGATTCCGCTGGTTCTTGTCCGATGATAGGCTCTAGCCACAGCCCTCCTTGACATCGGGATGCTCGGCGCGCGGAGTGTACTTCCCTCTGACCAGGCTCGTGGATTCGACGGAGGACGCCTTCCAGACGCCATGTCTAGCCCCAAAGGAGAAGGGGTGAGGGCGTGAGGGCGTGAGGGCGTGGTGTTCGTTGGCTCGTGGTTGTTTAAGAACGAGACAGAGTTCTGTCAACAAAAAGGACGTCGTGACCCGTCAGTCCCTGCATTGTTCCAGAGTGAGCCTCTATTCGCTTCTTTTGACCATTGTCAGTTGCTCCTCTCGGTCCTTCTTGATGGCCCCAATACTACCAGCCGGCAAGAAACCGTTATCATGGAGACACCCAACGAAGAATACCTGAGGACGCACCCAGAGAGCGATAGCATCGCGCCTCTATCCCCCAGCCTTCGCAATGGCCTCATTGCTATCTCAGTCTTTGCCTTACTTTCCTTCATCCTCGCTTCACTCCTCTTTCTCTACCTAACCTTTAAGCTCGTGGCATGGCACTATCAAAAGAGAACTCGCGCCAACAACATCGCGAGAAACATCCCCGAACCCCAACCCACAACGGACTTCACCTTTACCGAAGCTGCCTTTGCACCCCAGGGCCAGTCCTCCAAGGCCAGCCATGCTCAAAACGTTGAGCGTATACAGGCCGCCACAAAGAGCCCTCCAAATCAGTTCCTTGTCCTCGTCTTTAACCTCATCATCGCCGACATGCACCAGGGTGCAGCTTTCCTTCTCAGCGTCACTTGGATTCAAAGAGGAGGCATCTTTATCGATGCCCCAACCTGCTTCGTCCAAGGACTTTTCGACTCCAACGGAGACTTGTCTTCGAGTCTGTTCATTACTGCCATCGCCATCCATACCTACCTTTCCGTCATTAAAAATTATAGACCGTCTCAAAGAGTGCTCTACGCCGTCATCGTTGGCATTTGGGTCTTTACATACAGCCTATCTATTATCCCTCTCTTGGCAACAAACAACGGCAAGAAAGTCGGTGGTTACTTTGTTCGGGCTGGCCCATGGGTTAGACTATCCCTTGCTCCTGTCTCAGCTTCTGCTCTCGCTCGATGCAAATATTGCTAACAAGTCCTCCTAGTGCTGGATCAATGACGCATACGAGAACCTCCGACTCCTCACCCACTATCTCTTCATTTTCCTCTCCCTTGTCACCACAAGCGCTCTTTACATTGCCATCTATCTGTCCCTCCGCCGACAGGCCAGGGAGAATAGCGAGAAGCAAGGTCCCAACGAGCCCAGAGTGAAGCTGAGCCACAACCCAGCCTTCCTGGTGTATCCCATCATCTATGTCATGTGCACCCTTCCTCTCGCTATGGGACGTATCGCGACCATGGCCGGTGCCCACGTTCCCCTTGGATACTACTGCTTCGCCGGAACGCTTATCGCCAGTAACGGTTCTTTCGACTGCCTACTCTTTGGCACGACCCGCCACGCCATCGTCTTCGGATCCAGGGATGATGTTGATGTTGAGGACACCGGCATCGAGACATTCGCCTTCATGAGGACACCGGCCAATCGGTTTGGGAACGTAGTCTGGATTCAGGGCGGAGATTCTCGCTCAAGAGGCGTGAGTGGTGTTGGCGGATGGTGGCAGCGATTGGGGGTTAAGTCTGATAAGGGAGCGGGAGCCTTGGGGACTCGAACGCTCAGCCAAGAATCTTTGAGGAGCGCCGGCCGAAACGAGATGGCTATACAGATGGATGTTGTGACCTCGGTGGCGGTAGAGATGGAGGAGGGCAAGGAGAGAGATCCTAGATTCCCAGACCCAGCATCCGTGAGCCAAACTCCATCGCTAAACAGCGGGGAGAAGCATGTTATGAGGAGTTTTTGAATCCTTTTCTTAATACTACGAATGTCTTTCAACCTATCTACTGCTTCATCACGCACCCAAGTTGTCTCGGCCATGAACTAACCAACCTCTGGCCAAGATCTGTACCCTTGCCATAGGTATTTTCCAAGCTCCATCGAAAACTCCCCTTCTTTACCAGGGCATTTCCTCAGCTCAAGACCGCTACAATGAAATCTGCGGCCCGTCAGCGCCTCTGAGGAATCGAGAGTCCGCCACTCCCCAACGCCTCCTCCCAGCCATCTTCTCGGGACGGGCCCGGAACCACTACCTACAACTCAGCCATCCCGTCCGGAATTCCAGCTACCATGGCCGCGGGACCTCCATACGCTTTGACTTTCACATGGTGGAAGTAGAGATCGCGCGCCCTGTTCCATCGCCCCCATCTCTCGCTTTCGCCCGCTCCCGACGCCTACATCAGCCTATACAATGGCGCAGCAAGGATCAGTTCACATACTAGGTAGATCCATTCCTCGTAGTATCTACGCATCTACCTACAATGGCGAAATCCGTTCTAAAGCGCCATCCTCAGCCTCTCATAGGTCCAGATCATTCCCCGGCAAGGCAACACTCAAATTGTAGGTTACCTAGGTATTGAAGGTATGGGATTTCGACATGCTGTTCCAGGCAGGGGTATGATCGAGTGCATCCAGTGTTGGTCGCGATCCTGCCTTGATCGATACGTACATTGTGGAGACGATGATGCCCGCTGATTGATAAATAATTGATCACATGACTTCGCGTGTCTCAAGCGCGACTCGCGCCCTCCACCAGGAAACCCCATCCCTGCCTTTCTAGATCCTTGGAATCCACGATCCCCCTCCTCTCCTTTCCGACGTCATCCTCGCCTCTCGTCCTTTTTTTTGTTTTGTTTTTGGCTAGAAACTCGGACTTTTCTGGTTCACATTTCATGTGATTGTATACATCTCTGTTCCATTCTTCCTATCCATTTTGCGCCATGGTTGCATCATCAAAAAGCCGATCCCAAACCCCGAGGAAACCAGCCTCATCCAACTTCTCCCGGAGACCTGCCAAGGCCAACCAGAGCATCCTGAACTTCTTCAAGAAAGAAGACAAGCCTGAAGCGTCCCTTTTTGTAGGAGCTTCGTCCGGTTCAGCCCCCAGGCAGAGTATCCTGAACTTCTTCAAGAAAGATGAGAAGCAAGAGGCGTCCATTTTTATAGGAACTACACCCGATTCAATCCCCAATGACGACATCTACAGCGCAGACGACTCTGCCCGATTCAACGAAGCTCAGTCGCCGAACAAGAAGAGAAAACTAAGCCAAGGTCCGGAAGAGTCCCCTAGGAAGGAAACGGGTTCAAAGATCAAGGATGGCGAAGAGAAAGCTAGTTCGATTTCTACACCAGAAACCGAGAGCAAGAACGAAGCTGCTCCTCGACCAAAACAAGCCAAGCCACGGATCAAAGCTCCTTTTGTGATGGACTCTGACAGCGAAGACGAGGCCGACGACCCCAAGGGGAGACCTGAATCCACGACCCAGAATACTGGCCAATGTGCGGAACCTACCCCAAATATCGAGGCCCCCCAAGACGATTGTACTAAGAATGAAGAAGAGGAGGACAGGACTACATCACTAAAAAAGGACGCCTCGGCATACGAACAATCCAACGACCTAGAGGATTTTGCCGACGAAGAAGTCCCCGATTTAGACGATCTCGAGGGTGAGGAGATGCGCGAAATGAGGTTCATGCGAGAGCAAGCCCGACTCGAGGCTGAAGAGATCGGTGGGATTTCGAGCGAGGACCTTGCCGATGAGCCCATTGACGACGGTTCGATAATTGAATGTTGCCCAATATGCAACGGCAGTTTAACAGGTGTCTCCGCGAACGAGGCAACACGTCACGTCAACTCATGCCTTGACGGAAACCCTATACCATTGCCGGGAAACGACAAGTCCCCCCAAGAGAACCCAGTTGAGACTTCCAAAACCGAGTCTCCCGATGTTAGCAAGCGATTCGCCCGAGCGGCTGTCCCCAGGCCCGGCCAGGCCAACCCTTTCGACAAGGATACATCTGGGGCAGTGACGACATCTGCTTTCTCGAAGCTCATGTCTAACAATGCTGAAAATTCGGCGTGGGCAACGGCTGCCGCCGCCGAAAATGCTTCTCGAGGCAGGCCAGCATATGAGAGAACCTGTCCGTTTTACAAAATCATGCCCGGGTTCTCCATATGTGTAGACGCATTCCGGTATGGAGCTGTTGAGGGCTGCAAGGCATATTTCCTCAGTCATTTCCACAGTGACCACTACATCGGCCTCACAGCCAACTGGAGACATGGACCAATCTACTGCAGCAAGGTCACTGGCAGTCTGGTGAAACAACAACTTCGTACGGCGGCGAAGTGGGTTGTCGAACTCGAGTTTGAAAAGTCCTACGACATTCCCGGAACTGAAGGAGCATCTGTCACGATGATACCAGCGAACCACTGTCCCGGAAGCTCTCTCTTTCTCTTCCAAAAGACCATGAAGCACGGTATCAGAAGCCGGGTTCAGCGCATACTACATTGCGGTGACTTCAGGGCATGCCCTGCACATGTCACCCATTCCCTCCTCAAACCAGAGATTGTGGACTCCATTTCTGGCAAAGCCAAGCAACAGCAGATTGACATTTGTTATCTGGATACCACGTATCTCAATCCTCGATACTCGTTTCCTCCCCAGGACGACGTCATCAAGGCCTGCGCAGAGCTGTGCGAATCGATGTCCCCTGACCCCAACTGCAAAGACGATGTCTGGGAGAAGACGGCCAATGGTTCGGGGGCTCAGAGTGTGAGCAAGTATTTCCAGAATCCCAAACCCACCGCCAACGGGTCGGGTGACACGAAGAAGCCTCGACAACGCCTGCTTGTCATTTGCGGTACCTATTCCATTGGCAAAGAGCGGATATGCATCGCCATTGCCCGAGCACTCGGCTCCAAGATCTTTGCTCCGGCAAGGAAGATCAAGATCTGCAAGCAACTCGACGATCCTGAGCTAGCGTCACTACTCACGTCTGATCCCCTAGAGGCGCAGGTTCATATGCAAATGCTGATGGAGATCCGAGCCGAGACACTCCAGGAATATCTCGACAGCTACAGGCCGCACTTTAGTCGCATCGTGGGGTTCCGTCCCAGCGGATGGAACTTCCGACCGGCCAACGGCAAGTCAATAGGGGCCAACACATCACCCGGCAGCATACCCACCCAGCAGATCCTCCACGGCCAGGGCTGGCGAACACGTTTTGGGTATCGGGATTTTGTCGCGCAGAGAGGCAGCACCAAAGAGGCCATGTGCTTTGGCGTGCCCTACTCAGAACACAGCAGCTTCCGTGAGCTGGCCATGTTTGTGATGAGTTTGAGGATCGAGAAGGTGGTCCCGACTGTAAACGTGGGCAGCGAGCAGTCGAGGAAGCGGATGAAGGGTTGGATTGATCGTTGGATGGCGGAGAGGAGGAAAGGGGGGTTAGTTGTGCCGCTCATTGAGGGGAGGGATGATGAGAAGATGGAGGAGGGCCTGTGGGATGGGAAGTCGACTAAGGGAGGCGGCGCCTTTTGGTGACCTTGGATATATACGCCTTGTTGGACTATACAGAGAATGATGATGCCTTGAATGAATCTTGAGACTATCGTAACAATACCTCCTCTTTAGAACCTCGAACTGACGGGGTTCTCTGCTCGTTTCACTCTTTTGTTGCTCGTCCTGCTCCTCCTCCGAACAGCATGTCGCAATCCGTATTCAGGTGCACCCTCTGTAACACCCCGACACGAGTGAAAAAGCTCAGCATTTCATTTCATTATCCATATAAGGAGCCAACGCAACGCCACATGAATCCCTCTTTTTCAGATGCACCCGCACCCATCCATGACCCAGCGCAAAAAACCTCCTCTGTCTCCTACCCCGCCCGCTCACTTCGCCTTGGCCTGCTGAGCTGCCGCTTCTACAAAACCACATTCGTCAGCACCTTGTCAAGCTGTATGATCACAAGCAAGGGATAACTCACCTCTTCGAGTAGCGTCCTCTAGAAGCTGCGTGTCCACTGACGCCGCGGGGAGGTGGACGTAACGCACCACGGAGCCGCGGATGAAGACGTTCTTGACGGAGCTCTGCGGTAGGGTAGTCGGTCAGTCTCGTAGTAGCGAGGGGGAAGGCGAGGCTAAGGCGATGGGGGTAAACGAACCAGGTGAGGATACTTGAGCTCTTCGACGACTTGGATGTCGTCCAGCTTGATGTTGAGGTACTGGTCGACGCTCTTGAGGATGCCCTTGAGCTGGATGTCGTTCTTGAGCTCGACGGTGACCTCATGGTCGATGAGGGTCTTGAAAAAGCTATAGTCAAAAAAAGATCAACATACGAAAGCTCCCCGCCAGGGCCCTTCATAGGGCAGTCATTTTGAAAGCTTCTCCCCCCTCTAGAGGTTTCCATACCTAAAGAAGAGCATGGCTGTGGCTTGCTTGTTTGTGAGATGATCAAAGAGGTCGTCGCCAGGTCGCGAGGTCTTCCTTGTCCTCTATTTCCGCCACGAAGAATCCCAAAGTGGTACCCTCTGAGACTCCGTTCCAAGTTTTCGGATTTCGATAGCCTATTTTAATATGGACTCGTCGTTGTCGGCGCAAAAGACGTTGACTTATCAGGGGTGCCAACATGGTACTGGTAGGGGAGGTTGACAGGCACCTTGAAGTGTGGTACAAGGAAGGCTAGCAATCACGTGATCGATGAGTGGATTGAGAACTCCACCAAGTTCGAGGCACAGGACGACTACACACATCTAGCAAATTTACAGGTCCTGAGGATCAACGGGCGAATGGTTTAGTGGTATAATACTCCCTTAGCATGACTCGTCCTGCAATTCCTCTCCTGGGAGTGGTCCAGGGTTCGATTCCCTGTTTGTCCAGACAAGGCGGTTAGAATCCAGCCAGTTCACTTTTTTGTCCTCATGCCAACACATTCGCAGCTGGGATATCATAACCCAAACTGAAGTGACAGGGGGTGAGAGAAAGGTTCATTTTCTCTTTTTTGTTAGCTCTGGATAGAGAGTACTCCGTAGACCGACGTGGATATATATATTTTGCCGCCCGTCTACACACGCCCCATTGCTTGCTCCGTGTGCTTCATATCTCGTGCTTCATGTGTAACAAAAGTGCACCCCCAACTGCCCAAGAGTAATAAACCGCCGCCCTTGGGTACTTGTCGCTGTAGATGGTGCGCAATAGGTAGGCACAAGTATTCTCAGCAGTGTTTGCCATCCTCCAAAATCGCTTCACCCACCACCACTCAACCCACGCTTTCCAAGATGATCCAGATCGTGGAGGGACCCATAGGTCAATAAAAACCATGCCATGTACTAAATACACCGTGACCGAGCCTCCAAACGCCATGCAATCCTAGCAATGGTGAACACTTCCTTGGTTTGATTTGTTGACTTCATCAAGCTTGCAAAGCTCAAGCCACGTAGCGATACAGAGACGGCATACCATCCTCGTCGGGGCGCTCCATATACTCCCTGGCGATGAGATCTTCGATGCGCTTCTTGATAAGCGATACTTCGGGGCGGAAACGACCAGACAGCTGAGCGAGGACTTCGCTGACTAGCTGTGAATGGCTAAGCTCCTTACGAGACCTAGGATAACAGTCAGTAACCAGAAACAAGTTGGCGCCAACGACCAATACGCACTTCATGATCCTCACAATCGCCGCGTCAACGATGTGAGCTCTCGTCTGGTTGTTCTTCTCCTCCGTGTTCTTCCTCTCGCCCGCGTCCTCTACCTTGGAGACGGCGTTGATGATAGGCGCCTTAATCCTAAGCGACTTGCTATGGAAGGCTGCGTTGAAGGAGAACTTGTCACCAGGCTTGACCGACTTTGTGAGAGGTTCCTTCATCAGGACTCGAGATTTGGGTGCGATGGCGATTGCCGTCAATGTTCTCGCGAGCTCTGGTGGCGAAATGCTTGTCTTTGCTTGGATCTCTTCAAAGGTCAACGACTGGCCTTCCTCGAGGTCGTTGAACAGCAGCAACACAACCATGGCAAAAGTCGGTGCGTGCAACTCGTATCTGCGCTCTCGGGACAGGGGGCCCGACTTGCCAGGGATGGCCGGGAAGACACACTTGATGTCGGCGCTGCCGGTCGTGCCGATCCAGGTGAGCTTACGACCGTTACGGTCGGTCAGATAGAACTGCTCAAAGCTGGCCTGCAATCGCTGGACCTCGGGGGGATACGTGCAAGCGACCCTAGACCCGTCGCCGATCTGCACCGTTCGGCCCATGACTTCAGGTGGCCAGTAGTTGGTCGTGAGGACGTTGATGTTGAGCTCAATGGTCTTGGTGCCCTCCGCAACTTCCCGCATACGACCCCTATACCCACTAGACAGCTCAGAGGAGATGTCCAGGTCCCTAAACATGCCTTCGAACTTGCTGGTAAACTGTTGGCCCAGCTCCTGCTTCATCCGAGAAATGATCTGCTTCTCGACGTCGTGGCTCTCCGACTTGCCATGAAGCAGTCGCCTGGCCAAGTGCCTCTGGTAGTATGTCTGAAACAGGTCCCTATCCTGAAGGTACCGAATCAAGACAATCGCCTTCTCGAGCACAACGTCCACCTCGGCTTCCGTCTTGCCCTTGATTCCCCTCTTCAAGTTGTCGTCGATGAATAGGGACACGAACTCGGAGCACCGGGCAAACATGTTGATAAAGTCTGAGAAGCTCTTGGTCAGAGCGCTTTGGATGATTAAATCGTCCTGAAAGCACCGTGTCCAAAGATTGTCAAACTTGTCCTTCAACCGCAGGACATCATCCACCCATTTAACCGCCGCTGCAGTCTGCTGGGCTGCTGGATTCAGCGCCTTGGGTTTGTCGCCTTCGCCACCTTCATCTCCATCACCGTGGTGATGAGAAAAGTCCATCGTCTTGAGGGAGTTCTCGATCTCTATGCCGAGTTCCACCACTCGTCGTTGCAAGATATCGCGAAGGGTCGTTTTCTTGGTGTCGATTCTCGAAATAAGCTGGTAGAGAATGGAGAGGTCTTCAATCTTGTCGTTGTCAATCATCCACTTCAGTCCGCTCCCCTCGAGGGCCAGGAACTCAGTCAGGTGCGCGGCAATAAGCTGCTGGTCGATGGTACATGTGACCTTGTTCAACGTTTCCATCTCGATCGTTGTTCGGCATCGATCAGACTCCTCAGTCAATCGCTGCTGGGTATGTCGCAGCCAGGCGCCAGCATCAGACTCTCGGAGCAGCTTGTCGCATTCAGCGGCATAGAAATTCTTGCTGTTGTTGAGAAAACGGGGCTCGAAAATGGTCAAGTACAGCTTGTCGTTTTCGATTTCCTCCTCTGTTTCATAGAGGCAGTTGAGCATCCGGCAGCAGCTCCGGATGAGGTTCCTGTCTATGATGTCACCCTCTCGTTCCATGTCGATTTGGTCCAGGGCCACTGCAATCATGATATCCATGACCGTATCTTTGGAATTCGCATTCAAGCAGGACTTCAAGATGTGATCTCGGAACAGGCCGATGGTGGTGGAGAAGATTGGGGCTCGATTGGCCTCGAGTTGGGTGTATCCTCGGTCAAGATACATGAGGATGTCGGCCATCATGTTCATGCTCGTGTTGTGGTCCTCCCATGTATCTCGAAGCCCTTTGAGAAACTTCTCCCCCGTTTGTCGTCGCTCGTTGACCGACGTGGCCGAGGTTCGTTCAACGCCGATATTGATCAAGCTCTTTGTGACCAGAACCTCGATCTTGGGGATGACGTGCTGGGCAAACCACTGCTCCTCGAATTCTTTGACGCGCTCATATAAAACCTCGCCTTTCTTCTTCAAAACGATCTTGTAGGCTGCGCGGTAGAGCTCCTCGAAGGAAAGTCGGCTGCAGTTCTTACTATGGATGTCTCGAAGTGCTTCTTTGAGCATGTTCCAGCACGTATCAAAGTCGGAGGTTTCGCCCGCCCCATTAGGCTGCACCCAGTCGTGTCAGCATCCTCGCCATCTAAACGATCACGAAACGATCCTCTCCCCCCAAGAAAAGGCCGGCTTCAACTTACACGCACAATGCGCCGAGGAGGGCGGATTCGCCCTGCTCGAGCGCCAGCCCCTCCGCGCCCAGATATCATGCTTCCTAATCCACGACCCCTACTTCTTTTCGCTATTCGGTCGTCTGGTACGGATGATCGATTAAGGGATGAGTTGATGGTAAGTTCGGCGAACTTCGCTGGTCGTCCCGTCTTGAACGCAGGGCCCGCAGCCCGGTGGATGGTGGATGGTGATGGTGGGGTAAATGGGGGAGCAAACAAGTCGATGGCTTTGTTCGGTAGCGTCGAGCTTGGCGGAGAGAGGAATGTGTCGAAATGTCTCAGGTAACGGAAAGGAAGCTCCCCCAAGTATCCAGCTGCTGATCAGGGGAGAAGGGGGGGACCCGGGGCGACAGGTGAGAAGGCGAACTTGGCTGACATGCTCGAGCTCGGGAGCTAAGTCGGCGAGGCTTCAATTTATGGCTGTTTGTTGGAGCGATGGGGGAGGACTGCCCCGTGAAACGCCCGGGGGGTGGGCTCTTATCGATAACGACGCCCAGGCAGAACAGGTAAGACCAAGGCAAGAACCTAAGCGCCAATTAACTGTTTGGAGACGGGCTTGTTAGATCGCAGCGCCCACCGAAGCCAAACTACCTAACCTGTCAACCAATAGTTTGATCACGTGATATTGCGCTTTCCTGCCAGGAGGCGGACCCACACACCTACCCTAGATGACGACTGGGGCCCGGGGGAAGGCAGCGTCACGTGCACCTGGAGCTTCGAACCTCGATTTTTCCGCAAGGCCTCGTCGTAGCTTCAGCCTCACGCCGAACCCCGACCACGACAACGCGCGAACCCTCCACCCACCGACTTTTTGATACAAACCTCCCGCCGACTTGTCGAATCCCAAAAAAACCGCCAAGATGAAGCTCGTCCGGTAAGAATCCCTCCTCCACCCCCTACGCACTGCACTTGGGTTGTGCTGAGCCTTCTCTCCTTCCAAGAATGAGCTTCCTAGACTAACGCGGCCGCGACCAGATTCTTGATGAAATGCGCCAACGAGACGGTGACAATTGAATTGAAGAATGGTACGAACAATACCCCCCTCCTTTCTCACATAGTACCCTTCCATCAGAGGCAACTCGCAACATCATGGACAGTTTGCGCTGACCGCAATCCGCAGGCACCATCATCCACGGCACCATCTCCTCCGTCTCCCCTCAGATGAACACCGCCCTCCGCAACGTCAAGATGACCATCAAGGGCCAGGACCCCATCTCCCTCGACACAATGAACATCCGAGGCTCCACGATTCGATACTTCATCCTCCCCGACTCCCTACCCCTCGACACCCTCCTCATCGACGACGCGCCCAAGCCCAAGAACAAGGCCCGGAAGGAGGCCGAGCGGGGGGGCCGGGGGCGCGGCAGAGGCGGTGGCAGAGGACGCGGCCGCGGCCGCGGTCGGGGACGACCTTGATTTTACGGAGACGGGAACGCGTGTGGGAGGGACGGATCTGGGGAAGAATGTTAGACTTGAAGATTACAGGGTGTCGCAAGGGGCGTCTGCTCTGGAGGATGTCAATGTCGAGGTACCCTGCGACGACATCAGTATTCAAATGGAACCTGGCGTTTGGGATGTTTGGCCATTCAAAAACTTGTATAAATCTTGTCGGCGGGTGGGTATCGCTTTTTGGTATGGAAAGGTATCTGAATACATGCTCTTGCACGCCAACCAACAAACCAACCAACCAGCCAACAAAACCGATCCGTTCTCTTCTCCTCCTCTCACGCCTCCGCTGCCGTCGCATAGTCTCGCCATATCCGCACGATCTGCAGCTTCTCCCAACCGGCCTGTTTTCCGCTTGAGCCAACCGTACGAGTCCGCCACTCCGGCCCGAAGCTCTCGATGCGCCGCTTCACCTCGTCGGGCTTGTTCTGTGCACAGAGGAGGATATAGGCGCAGCCCCTCTCTGACAAAACCTCTGGCAGCGCAGCGATGAGCTTATCAGTCGTTTCCATACCGTCGTGGCCGCCCGCATAGGACAACGCCAACAGGTATGAGTCGTCGTCGAACGAGGGCGTTGCACTCGCGGCAAGGTCGTCCGCCGTGAAGGCATCAGGGCGGATGGGCATTTCAGGAGTAGGCACATATGGCGGGTTAAATATCAAGACATCAATGGCACCAGCGCGCCACGACGTAGTGAGGTCGCCCATACATGATCCCAAGTAGAAGCCATGAGTATCGACATTGTCCACCTGCGCCCTTGCAACCGTCGCAACTGTAGCGCGACACGCAAAGGCGTTCATGTCCACCCCGGCAGTGAGAACACGGCGGGTACCAAAGAGTCTCTCCGCATGGGCATGGACAAATGCGAGTACGACGCCGGAGCCGGTGCCGACCTCAACCACCAAGGGAGCTGTGTCGGGAAAGGCGCCGTGTAAGAAGTTCGTCTCGGATTCAGACGAGAGGGTATCCAAGAGGAGGTAGGAGTCCTCGGCGGGTTCATAGACACGCTCGTAGGGAACGTGGGAGGTGTCTGGGGTGGGCAACATGGCTTGTGAGTCTGATTATAGGTTGGTTGGTGATTTTGTTGTGAGGGCTTCAATAGATGCCAGGACGAGGACATTGGAAATCTCGATCGAAATTGAAAGTGGATGAGGCACGTGATATCGATTCTGTCGAGTAGGTAGACGGACATCTATCACACAGAGTCTAGCATTGACTCTTTAGTTTCGAAATTCATAACCCATGATAAAGAGGCTAGGATATCGGCTCTCCAAGTCGAGCTGGTAGTCGAGCCAGAGTCGAAGTCGGAGTCGTGTATAAGCTCACCCTTCTCAGTTCGGATGGCCTTTTCAACCACCACCACCACCACAAACACTCATCTCTAAGCCCTCCCTTTCAGACACACAAACATCAGAGAACCACACATCCCCTCCCAGGAACCCGAACCTCACAGCCCCAATCGTCCCTCCCTGACCCAACTCCCCATTTAACACCACATCCCATGCCCTCCACCATCCGAACCAGGTTGCGATCGTATACCCCCCCTAGATCACATCTCGGACACGGCCGGCTCTTGGTCCTGTAGTACTTTGGCGTCGGCTTGGTCGTGCCATCGCAAAAGGTCGGGCATGTGTCGAGGCCCATGAACGGCTCGCAAGGCTCCGTGACGATGGCCCAGACGTGCTTGCAGACTTTGTGCTCGAAGATGGTGACGACGCACATGATGCTTTAGAAGTGAGAGAATAGGAGGCTCGAATTTCAAGGTATTTTTTCTTTGGTTGAAATATGCCAATTGGTTTTTCCGTGTTTGTATGATTGATAGTTGACGATATGGAAAAGTGAAGGAGATCTGATAGCGATCCGCAAAGAAATGATATCTAGGCTCAGCTGCCGGTCAGTTAGTCACCGACCCTCGTGAGCAAACGCCAACTCAGCTCCCCCCTCCCTCCTCCTCTCAGTCCGAAAATGCCTGAAAATACCTGAAAATGCTATCAAATGCCGAGAAACGCTCATGAAACTCTATCCATCAGATCCCTGAAGGACGATTCGGCCGTTGTCTCCCCCCTCAAAGTACCGCTCTCATCCAACTCATCATCTTCAATCGCCTCTTCGGCCGAAGGCACCAGACGAGCCAGCATCGCCTCCATCCGCCGCATGGCCTTCTCCATAGCGATCAGCCTCTCCGCGGTGCTCCCGTAAACCTCAGCCTCGGCAAAAGAGCCTCGCAGCTTCTTGGAGAGACCGGGAAACATTGAGTCCCGGCGCGACGGTTGCCTGGTCTCGGACTCCCTGGGATTGGTCCGGGTGAACTGTCTGCGGATGAGATGGTGTGTCAGATCATCATCGACGGCAATGTCGTCGTGGACAGTGTCAGGGGGAGGGACTTGGAAGACAGCACGGAGGTCGCGGTGCACGGTGAGTCGCCACTTCTTCCAGAATGCGCTCTTCGTCGGTGGCGGAGTCTTGGCCTCGGTGACGGGTCGGGTAGGCCAGAGCAGGCGGCGTTCGGCAACGGCAATGATGAGGAGCAGAGGCAGATTCAACATCTTGACGGTTGCCACATGGATCTTGTGAAACCATCGGGGGCTCACGAGGAACTTGAGTGGGATAAAGAGGAAGACGGCGAGGATGTTAAAAGGCGGCTGGTAGGCAAACACTGCGTCAGCCTTGACGCCTTCGAGAGTCAGTACTGCCCGCCGAAACTGGATTTCTGGCTGGGCGTTGGTGGAGATGTTGCTGAAGGTGTTGGACAACATGGACACCAGGATGGTGAGGAACAAGGTGTTGCCCAGGAATGCAAAGGCCACCATGACGCTGGGTCCTAGAAGCCAGTGGAACTCGGTCTATATAACGAACGCATTAGAAACTAGATCCCCAGCTCAAAGATATTGGCTGGCTAATGTGAACTTACCGAACGTTGAATCCCAGTTCCATCAAGTCCGAACCAGATGTAGATCATCCACTTTGAAATCGTCCTGGTTCTTGGTCAGCAAGCGAAGTGATATAAACCCAAGTAGCAGGACATACACAAGCTGGTGGGCCCCCTCGCCCAACCAGAGGAGCGACAGCAAGAAGCCCAGGAAGCACCAGGCGGATAGGGCTGTCAGGAAGAAGAAGTCGGCCATCATTGACCTGAGAGACAGGAAGACGAGGTTGTCCCTCAGCAAGTTGAAGGCTAGACGCGGGACAAGAACCGGGGCAGCAAGTGCAAGCACGTCGTACGCTTGCTCTGCGGGACCAAGCTCATTGACATGCCAGCCGTAGAGCCGGAGGATGAGGTACACCCAGTAGATGAAGATGAAACAAACATCGAGGAAAGACCACAGGTTCTGGGTATACACGTTCCTATATGGCAATTAATGAGTACATTTCATTTCTCTCATCTAATAGTAGGCGCATCCCGTCGTTTGGGGGGGGGGGAAACACTTACCATCCGTGTGCTAGGATCGTCGCAAACTGGTCCAGTCCCCATCCAAAGGCATAGACAGCAAAGGCAGCCTCGAGGCCAGTGAAGCACTTCTTCTTTCTCTGCACCATGACCGCGACATAGAGGGAAAGAAGAACCGCGAACTGGATGGACTCGAGAATGTTCCTCGTCCGTGGAACAATCAGGCGGTACTGGTTCAGCAACGGCGAATCGCGCGGATCATAGAGGGATATAGGCTTCAGCTTGTAATGGTCCGGGATAATGTCCCAAAACGTCGACGGCGTATAGACGATGCGTCCCTCGTAGATGGCGTTGACAACCTTCTGGCAGGTCGTAGAGCTCAGAAAGTGCTTGCTCTCCGTCACGATGGCGATCTCGAGCGACGGAAGCGTCTTGTGGTGCACCCACGACGTGCTCCGTTCAGCCTCGGCGCGGATCTCCTCGGGGGCGCTCTGGAAGGGCTCGAAGCCGGCGACGAGGATGTGCGACAGCAAGAGGAGGCCATCGGGCCCGTCGTAGGCCTCGCCGAAACGGCGGAGGATGCGAGTCGCAATGAGCTCGCAGAGGGTGGCGCGGGTGAAGTTGACATTGTTGCGGTTGTTGAGATGAGACTGCTCATCGAGGAACTGAGCACGGTTGACCATTAAGCAGTAGACTGAATCCTGGTCAGCATTGATCTCATCAAGGGTCGGAACCAGGGTATCTTACTGATAGAAATATCGTTGAGTCCGTACAACTTATCGACCAAGGGTCTCACGACGGTGACGTTGATTCTCACATCCTGCAGCTGCTCCAGGCTCAGATAATCCTCAACAACACTGAGGATATCTCGACGAATACGATGAATGTTGGTATAGACAGGCAAGTGACTGTGAGGGTCCGTCATGCAACTGTACACGGCCTCGGCGTTCTCAACCGCATGGGCGCTGACACGGCGAAGCAGAGGACGGCGCTCATCAGCAGGATCCGGCAGCGTGATGCGCCGGCGAATATCGGCAGCCATCGAAACGCCGGCCCAGCCTATGACGACGGATGGCGTTTCCTGTGAGGGCGCGGCTTTACGATAAACACGGTCGTTGAGGTCCTAGACAAAGGCCTCAAGGTCCTAGGCAACGGCCTCAAGGGAACCCAAATGTTTGCGTGGAGGTACTATCTACAAGGTATTCCCCCGATAGATAAGGATGTCTGTCCTGCTTCCGATAGCCCGCAAAGTCGAGGTGCAAAGGCGAGGTGCACACGCGCGTTCACAAGGGTAGGCTGTTTCTCGTGTGAAGCAAACGAATTGGGCGGTTGCGTATGTCTGAAATTGAGTCCTTCAAGTTGTTGTCGTCAAGGCGTCAAGGGAGAGTGCCGAAGCGCGATAAGGGACAAATGTTGAGCAACCGACTGAGTGCGAAATGCGTGCGTTTTGGATATCTTTTTAGGATGAGCACTAAGGTTCTCAAAGGTCGCCACTTGATTGGGTGTCTAGAAAACGTGGCGATAACGGGTTGACCCTTGATCTCGGTATTTTCAAAACATCAAGGGAAACCCAGTGTGTTTGTTGTCAATGCATGACGCGGAAGAGGGAAGCCATAGGCCCCTGGAATTGGTGGATGGACACCCACACTATAGGAGAGAAAGGGAAGGTTTTCTCCATTGACTCCTAGATTGCAAGGTTGCACGACATGTCTTTGGGTGTCTCAGTGCATGACCGCCATCTGCCAGAGTTATCCATTTATGCCACAGGGTTACGTCACAGTCAACCAACAGCTTGGCACAATTTGCTTAATTAGCATACCCTGAAATAATAAAAGATGGCCAATATACGCCGTACAAGAATTATCATTATTAAGACCGTAATCAGATTAATTTAGCTTTATTTAGTGTTTTATTTTATAAATCTATTCTAATTTAGGATTATTATAGATGTCTCTTTGCTATATGGTATTCTGATTTAGGAACATGAAACTGGTGTGCAAATAGCCAAGAAGTCGGACGTTGTCAATAACATGTCGAGTCAGAACATCCAATGAGAAGCATTCTAGTCTGCTTTGCTCCTAATCCCGCTGCATTAAGGCTTTCGAAAGCCCGTATTCCAAATAATGCCGGTCTCAATGGATCAGTGTTGCAATTTATACCATTTCCCCTCTTCTCGGTTATCATCAAAAGTGGTCGGCGTTAGTCATCCGGCTCAGGTTCAACCTGTCACGATGCGATTCCACGCGCCGCAAGTATAGCGCTGTCTAGCTGGGATAGGTCGGGTAGGTGTAACAGACGAGGCAGCTGTGACATACCAGGCATGCTCAATAGACGGCACAGGCTCGCGGACAGAGCAGGCTCGACGGACGGAGCTGGCTCGATGGACGAGACAGCTATCACAGACCAGGCAGGCTCGATAGATAGAGCTATTAGAGAGGATGTAGCGCGCTATGTTTTTTAAGGGCTTAGCAGTCAATTTAACAGGAGCAGGCTCAAGAGATAGCGCAGGCTCAATAAACGAGACTGGCTCAACAGATGCCGCAGACTCGATAAGTAAGGCAGACTGAGCGGACTAACAACAAGTTGCAAGACCAGAAAGGAGCCTATCGAGCCTATCGAGCCCAATGAACCCGCTCAGCCTGCCTTGTCTATCGAATCTCCCTAGTCAGTTACAGCAGCCTCATCTGCCGTGCCTACGCAGTCTGTTCTAGCTAGACAAGCTAGGGGCGCTATACGGCGGGTTAACTCGCACCGTGGTAGAGGGAAGCCGCGATGGAATAAGGGCTTTCGAAAGCCTTAGGATAGTGGGATTAAACTGATATTGTAAAAACTCGAATATATCATCCTAAACTTGGGTAATTATAAAATTATCTTTTATATATTTCATCTTACCTTTTTTAGGCTATAGTTAATATCTCTAAGCTATTAGGTATTATAGAAAAGCAAATCAGTGAATAGCCAAGCTGGTGGGTAGCTTGGAGCTCCTTGTTGAGATCTTGAACCACGCGAACTCTCTTCTCAACTTCCAGGAGCCTAGTGTCGAGAGCCTCCTGCTCTGTCTGCTCCCTATTGTCACGATCCCTCTCCTGTGCGGCTTCCTCCCAATCTCGTTTCTTGGCTGTCATATTCCACTTATGGATGGAGTAGGCGAGCATAAGGGAGGCAATAGACACAAAGAGGGCAAGCAACGCAACAACGGCTGTGTGCCAGCTGAATCGAACTTGAATGGGGTCCATAGCGAGCCACAAGAGGACTACGGGCCAGGAAGTGTGCGAAAGAGACGCTGATTAGAAATCTATACTTGCCTTTACCCTGGCTGCAGCAACGGACGAACACACATGGGCCGAGGTCAACCGATGTAGCGAACAGGGAAAAGCCCTATTCGACAGATACATGGTCTACATCCCAGTAGGGAGAGAAGAACATGCAACTTGTAATTATTGTCAAGTTGCCAGAGACTAGTCGGCGATGTTGTTGAAGACGTATTCCCACCTTTTCGATGTCCATGACTCTTTGATATGAGATGGAAGCGACCAGGGAGGGAGATGGAGTAGACACCCAAGGTACCTAGGATTGAAGCAACCTTGAACCTAGAATTTCCGTGCAGGTTCTGTTGTTCATACGCCACCACCTCCTACCGAATATCTTCCATGACACATTGCAAACTTGATCCCCCTATCCACCACACCACCAACACAGCGGTTCAACCACCATATGTCAGGCAAAACTCGCCTGCCCCCGCGACACCGATTTCCTTGGCGCCTGTCAAATTCCGACGAAGAGATGGAAACGGCTGCATTCACGACGTCTTCATCATACTCCATGCAAGACCATATACCGTCAACGCTGCCTATGAATGTCGACATAGATCCAGACTCCCCCCTTGTCCAGTACTGTACTGATTGTCAATATGAAAGGGAGTCCCCCAACTATGTCGAACGAGTCGCCTCTCTCTTGGACCACTTGCGCTGCGTAGCATGTGGAGTTGAACGACCTGCGATCCTATTCTCCTCCTCTCAGAGGGGTGGACCAAATCGTATCTGCATTGGCTGCCAGGGCTATTATTCCGTCTGCCCTCACCTACGATTCTCATTCGCGGATATTCAAGCATGGAGGACAAAGGGCGAGTGGAAAGAATTATGTTGCGATGAACCTCTATGTCCATGCGAAATCGCCAGGGTCTCATATGATCCACTTTTTGGTCTTATCTCTGCTGAATGGAGCATAACAGAGACCGAGGCCTTGAACATAGATGATCTACGCAGAGTTCATCGATTATGGCCGGCGCTATTTTACCCCCATTTGCAAGCGACAGCGAACCACTCTATACAAGTCACCCACCCGGTGAAGAAAGAAAAGGGGAGAAACACTTATCAATGTCGCAAGTGCCTGGTTCAGATCCGGTGTAGCGAAAGCCCACAACAGGATCGAAAAGTCTCGTCGGGTCGTTATCATACTATACCGCATGATATAGATGATAAAGCAGACCCAATATCAAGGTTCTGGTTCAGGATGCTCGACCCAGGTAGCTATGGCCACTATACTGATAAAGACACCAAACATATTACGTGGTGCAATAATCGATCCTGTGCAACAACGCGCCAGCTGGAACAGTTGTCTGAGTTGCTTTTATTTGGAAGGTCGTTATGGCAACTTTATTCGCAACAAAGGCAGTAATGGAATCAAAACGTTAGAGGGGGGTCTAAAGTGTACTTTTGAAAGGACTAGTCCGGAGAATTATCGTCCCTTTCTTGTCCCCGACCGAGATATATAATGCAATACAACTCCAGTCTAACTTCTCATCTACCGAGATTGACAGAACCACCGCAGAGACACGCATCACAACCTCGGCCCCTCCCCCCCAGCACCAGCTCCAGCCTCCCTAGCCAACGCCCAAGCAAACTCAGCCAACGGTCCCCTCGTCACCGCATGGTTCTTCGCCTTCTCGCTGCTCGCCTGCCGCGCCGCATACCGAGCCGCGATCCCCTGGCACACCGCCGCCAGCTTGAAGATGTTAAACGCCATACCCCAGGCCACCTCCGGCCGCGGGTCGTACCCGCTCTCCGAGGTGTACCACTCCATGATCTGTGCCGGCTGTGGGAGCCCGGGCGTTCGGCCCGGGAGGAAACCCGACGCATCGTAAGGCGAGGCGTCTTTGTGCTTGGCCGTGTAAAAGTTGGTCATGAAGTTGCAGACGTCGGAGAGGGGGTGGCCAACGGTGGACATTTCCCAGCTACATGTTTCATACTTATTAGTACAGAGCACAAAGGGTATAAAAAAAAGGTAATACCAAGGAAACAACTCACTCCAAGATGCCAATGACGCGTGGCTCCGTCTTGTGAAACACCAGGTTGTCGATCTTGTAATCCCCATGCACCAACGTCGCCCTATCCTTGGGCTGGAGCCTCTCGTTCTTGAAAAATCGCACCAGCTCATCCATCTGCGGCAGCTTCCCAACCGCCTCGCCCGTCTCCACGTCCTTGGCCTTGGCCTGGCTATCGCAGATGGTGACCCACGTCTTGATCTGCCGGCCGTAGAAACCCGAAGGCCTGCCAAACTTCTCCAAGCCCACCTCCTTGTAGTCGACAGCGTGGAACCGCGCGAGCGTCCTCACGGCGTCCCGCCACATGGCCTCGCGCTCCTCGGGGTTCACGCCCGGCATCGTAAAGTCCTCAAAGATGCGCCCGTCCAAGAACTCCATGATATAAAAGGGCGTGCCGATGACCGAGTCGTCCTCGCACAGGCAGTACGTCTTGGGCACAGCCACGTCTGTGTTCTCGAGGGCGTGCATGATGCGGTATTCGCGCTCGACCTTGTGCGCTGTCTTGGAGAGGAGCTTTCCGGGGGGCTTCTTGCGCATCACGAAGCGCTGACCGTCGGCACCGGTAATCTGATACGTGGGATTCGACTGCCCGAAGCCAAACTGATATCGTGTCAGCACCTCTCTGTCAAACAACCCAGTACGGACAGGGAGCGCGAGGCCAGAGACTCACTTGCTTCAGGTCGATCGGTGTCTTGATCGCAGGCACATGGTCGCCAATGTATTTCGCGAGGGCATCCTCGTCCACGGCCTGCCGCACTCTGCCAGCCATGATGGATAGAGATGCACTGTAATGACGTCGACTCGAAATGTGGTGTGTCTTTGCTGCTGCTCGATCCTTGCTCCACGACGCTGTCGATAGATACCCTCTTGTAGACAAAATCAGGAATCGTTTGGGAAAAAATAAAAGATCTCAAGGTCCCGTAGTCCCCCAATGAGAGAGTCAGGGGGCCAGGGGATCGTGTCTACATTTTGTTGTTGATGTTTGGAGGGGATCTGGTTCAATACTCGGCCGTTAATGAACGTGCCGAGGTACGGATTTGGCGGTTGGGGTGGTTCTACAACGTGGACGGATCAGTACATCCGCCACGGGCTTGTGAGTCGCCCCCCTCCCGTCTTCCCCGGTCACTCACTCACTCACTCACTCACTCACCCAACTCCATGTCAATCGTCTCCTCGGCACTATCCTTGGAGCGGTGGACCAAGGAACCGATTCGTCTCTGGGAAGTTGGCTCGACTTAGCAGCAAATGCCGACTTCCATGGCTCAAGAATGCCTACTAGGTAGGGAGTAGATACCACGTGATGCCCACATGTCGGTGCTCGGTGCTCAGTTAATTCCATCCTTCACTTGTTCACACATCACGCATCACGCATCACGCATCACGCAGAGATAGAGAACTTGCTTGAAACATCCATTCATCTCGACATTGAAGCGCCTGAAACCAACCAACCCCAAAACTCTGGGGTTCATCATACATCCATCCATATGTGCCCTGATCATGATCCGGCGACGGACAACTGTTCAATGAATCTACAAATCCATACATATTTGACCTCAACTACTTATGTACGTAGCTATATAACGAGGCCCTCCACCCAAGCTCTTTTGTCTTGCCAATACTATTTAACGAATGCATTTTTGGAACCTCGGAAGTAGTTTTTTTTTCGGGTTTTCTTTTCCTCTTTCCTCGCCACATGTCTGAAGAATGTTCCACATCCAGTATGCCTCTCTCCCCGCGGTAACCAGACCAACGATTGCGAGAGCGGCTAACAGTAGCGAATGAAAATCCGCTAGACATCGACTTGAAACGAAGCGTGAAAAACAAAGGAGAAATGGCCGAACGAAATGCCGAAGAAGGGGTATCCATCGTGTCGAATCGTCCATGCATTCTGTCCATCCGATATTCCTGAGGCCACCCCCATCCGAAGATGCAAGCGACATGCTGTTGCCAGTCCAGTACTGTATTAAAACAATGCAAAGTGATAAAACCAAGTTGAAAAGCCCTGAAGAGGCGTTGACAACCAACCCCCTCTGAAATGACAGCAAACGAGGGTGCCGGAG
>JABFFI010000235.1:0-14933 GCA_013623725.1 Fusarium robinianum | reverse complement strand
TCCATCTCCTCCTCCCTCTTCAGTCGCTCCATGTCGCGCTGGTTACTCCGCTCGCGGAATGCCGCGATTTCCTGGGCGACAACTTCTCGCATCTCGGCAGGGATATCCGCGAGCTCGTCATCTTGCGCCAGAGGGATGTTGACCACCTCAACGTTCTCGCCGGACTCGGTGTTGCCCATCGTGACGTCGTTGGAATCCGGGGCTGCGCTGTTGGTAGGGTAAAACATGTCGCGAATCACCTCCTTGAATGCTGCCTTGGCCATCTCTAGCCTCTCTGCAGCTTTTGAATCATCCCGACCTTCCTCATATGATTCGATATACTTGAGAGAGCTCTCATCAACGGCGACTTGAAGCTTGACCTTCTCGATGCCGTCGAAGGAATCGTCCTTTGGAGGGTCTCCAGATGGCTTCTGGCGCTTGACTGGAACCTCGACATCCTGCTCGTGCAACAACTTGATCGCGATGGATAGTGACTCCGGGTCATCAAACAAAGCAAACCCAAACTTGGCTCCCTTGTGATCGTCCGTCACACTCGTCGCCGGGTCCCATTTGCGCAAGCTTCCCACGGCACCGAGCAGGCGCTCCATGCCCTCGTCGTCGCCGACACCGTCCGGTATCTGATGTATGAAAATCGTTCGCAACTTTTCTTCGCTGGTCGGGGGCACGAGAACCTGCATCGCCTCCCTCGCCGCCCCTCGGCCTTGATCCATCCCCCTCTCCATCCCCAAGCCTGGACGACCGCCGCCGCCGCCGCCGCCCGNNTCCACCCGTCGCAGGCGCGCCGGACTTTCCGGTCGACGTACCGAGTCGAATGACGGGGGCGTTGAAGTTGATGTTCGGCATGTTCATGGGCGCTTGGAAGTTGGGTGGAAGGCCGCTTGGACGATTAGCTTGAGTGGCGCTAGATTGCTGGACACCTGGGGGCGCCATTCCCGGAGCAGGAGACATGCCTGGAGGAGGTCCTGCGGATATGTTAGTCAAGGTCGCCGAGGTCGCGACTTGGAAGGGCGGCGCACCTAGACCAGGTGGAGGGGCCACGCCTGGGGGGGCATTTGTAGCAGATCCAGGATATCCTCCATAGGCGGGAGGCGCGCCATATGGGTTATCTAGCCACTATCTGTCAGCATCTTCATCAGCGCTCCCAATATCCCATGTCCACTCACTTCCGTAGGGGTTGTAAGCCATCGCGGTAAGCTGGCGCAAAGGCCCCTCAGTCGCGGTCGCGGTCGCAAAAAGTTCAGATACCTGGGAATTGAGATGGTTTCGATCGCGAGGTCCGAGCGAGGATAGCAGTTTCCCTATTCAGCACTGCAAGTCGGTAGTTCCTAGCTTCACGAAATAAGCCTATATCTCGAGACGCAATGGAATGTATGTTGAAGCTGAAGAAATTCCACAACGACGAGGCTGAACCGAGATGTGCTTCGACGTGGGTCCCATGCGTGATTGGTCTCCACACAGGAAAATCCAGTGCCACCATCCCCGGGGCCTTGTCGCATTAATGTTTATCCGACATATCGCGACTTTTCTATTGCTTGTGCTTCAACTCGGCGTTGAGATCAGTGAGGTCGACGACTAATCTGTTGAGTCAATTGGGCGTGCACCGCTGCAATTTCCTCGGCGACATGTAAGCTGAAGCAATTACCAATCCTTCCAATTCGCTTGCTAATCCTCTACAGGGCTGCCCCATCTAGAATCGCCAGCTCAATGCTGTCGAGAGTAACTGCACCGTCACCATGCCTCCGAGCAGCCTCGACGAGAGCCTTCTCGACTTCCCTCGTCCTGCGAGCCGGTCCTAACTCGAACAACGACGATGAAGCACCCCGCCGTGTCCGAACCAACCCCCTGGTTGGAAACGCCGCCTTCAATACCAACCCTGAACCTCGGCCCAGGACTCCTGCTCCCACCCTCACCGAAACGCCTGCACCGCAACCTCGAACTCCGCCACAAGAACAGAGCCGTCTATCCTCTCTCCTCTCCAGCGCACCTCCCCCTCCTCCCGCCGCTGATACAGATGCTCCCGCCGCCGCCACCGCCGCCGCCGCCGTTCCTAAGCCCAATGTTCCGCAGTACCCCTACAACGCGGCTTCGGCCACCAGGGACATCGACATTGCCGCCATCGTCTCCAACAAGGCCAGCGCATACGGCGCCTCCGTTGCCACCAGTGCTCTGAGCCGCCCGCAAATCCGCGCCAAGCCCGTGTCCGGCCGTACTGTCTTCGTCAAGGAACGGCTAACGCCGACCACGGCGCCTACACCCGCCGTTGCGCTCCGGTTGCTCAACAAGATGGTGCGAGAGCAGCAGGTCAGGACCAAGTACCACAGCCAGAGGTTCCACGAGCGCAAGGGCCTCAAGAAGAAGCGGTTGAGGAGTCAGCGATGGCGTAATCGTTTCAAGTCTGGGTTCAAGGCGACGGTGAATCGGGTTCTCGAGCTGAAGAAGCAGGGATGGTAAACTGCATGAGCGGGGGTGATGTCGTGTACAGTATTCAAAGCAGAAAAAGCATCATTGTACAATAGAGATGTGACCATGTACGATCAATTGCCCCAGTAGGTAGCGAGAACACCGTCCTGAGTGACATGACTGCAAAATCTCTAGGTTGGCCCACGAAAGACGGGGTCATTCGTATCGGGCAATGACTCTCTAGAGGGCATGCAAGAAATAACATAGTGAACAAAAACCATTACGTATTAACATATCATGAGCTCATTCTTCACATCTACTCATCGGCTTCCCACTCCCGAGTCGGACTTGGGAGGGGGCTGGCCTTGATCTTCGGCCGCGACCTGAACACGGCCTCCATATCTTGCTCGGCCATGAGCTCCTCCGTCAACATCGTCTGCTCGACAACTTCCTCTTCCACCTTGGGGAAATAGCTACCCTCCTTTCGAGGCGGCAACTTTGATTTCCTCAGTGAACGCCTCCTCTCCATCTGAGCCTTTTGCCTCGCCTTTTCGAAGCCCGCCATGCTCTTCCTGGTTCGAGCGCTGAGGTCCTCGTATTCGTCTCCCACGAACGTGTGGCTATTATCCTCCACGACGGGGAGGGCGGGAGGCAGTTCAGGCTCGGGGTCGGGGAACTCGAACGGTCCACGCGCCATCGAGAGGCGGGTGCGCTCGACGAGAGACAACGTGTGCCGAGGCCGAGGATGGGGCCGCTTGGCGGGCGAAGGAGAGGCCTGTTCCATCGATGCCAAGATCTGGTCTGCGAGCTCCTGTGTCGGAGACGGCTGCTTTGGTGTGATCCAAGGTAGTATCTCTTGGAAGTCTGGGCAAGGAGGCGACGTCCTCATCGCCGGATCATCGATAGGCTCTGCTTCTATCTCTGGCTCAGACTCCGGTTCAGGAGAACTTGTGTGCTCGAGGGATTCAGCGCGAAAGGTGTCGAACTCCTCTGAAGGCTTGCGCAGATTCCGGGAACTCGACGAACTCCGGAGGGAGACGAAAGAAGCCTTTGAGTTCAGGATTCTTGGCCTCACTGGCAACCGTCTCGCCAGATCAAGTCTTGCCTGGAAAGGTTTTATCGGGGTCTGGGTGAAAGGCTCGTCATCCTCAAGCTCGCTGACCACCTCTTCTTCTTCCTCTTCTTCCTGATTCTCCGTGTCCTCTTCCTCCGTCGAAACTTGTTGAATAGCTGGCGAAAAGGACGCGGCCGGAGTAGGACGTTGAAGAAAAGCAAGGGCAGCAGAACGTCCAGGCTTTGTCCTGCCCAGCTCTTCGTCGAGGCCCTGGACAAGACTCTTATACTCGTCGTTGAGAGCCCGCCTTTTACCCCCGATTGTCGCTTTCCTTGGGCTGGCCCTGCTAACCTGGAGTGCTTCGTGGGCGCCGAAACCCAGATCGATACCCTTAGACTTTGAATCTCTTCGCTTCCGTTTTGAGGGCGATGGTCTGGGCCTGTCATGCGACAACTTTCTGCGAAAGTCCTCCCATTTCTCGAGGCGTTCTCTCTGTGACTGAACTCGATGGTCAAGCTGCTCTAAGAGCCCACTGCCCTGCTCCTCAAGCTCTGTAACCCGTCCTTGTTGGACCCTGCGCCAGACTCTATCGAAAGGCGTACTGAGCAGGCCGTCCTTCTTCGAGCTTGCGTCTCCGTAAAGTAGTGTCTCCATCCACCGTTCATTGCCAGACCAGTTGTTCCGAATCGCGCGCCACATCTCCAACTTGGCATCGTCCGAGATTGTCTTGCCGCCATTGCCCTCTTGTGATGCAACAGCTTCATTCCTCGTAGCGATTCTCTTCTCCTTTGTAGCTAGAAGGTCCGCAAAATCGTGGTACCTCTTGTTGGCGGCACGTTTTCTCTTTAGCAAATGGGTCATTGAGGCTCGATGAGCCAATACCATCGAGTTGAGGTCGGTATTGTCGCCCTTGTAGCCCCGGTCTTCGAGGGCAAGTTCCAGTGCCGGCGCAAGACGCCCGCCTTTTTCCGTCGTCTCCCCCGAAATAACATGCTTGAGGACAGCGGAAGAAAAGGCGGCCAGGACTTCCTCTAGCCTCTCGCCCCTGCACTCATCCAGCATGGTCTTTCGTACGATGGCATCTCTACCCAAAACACCATTCTTCTTGGCCAGCTCGAGGGCTCGGAGTAAGGCAGCGCGGAGGTTGATGGACTGGACTTGGTCGAGAGGAGGGAAAAATGGTTTCAGCTTCTATAGATGAGTGGTCAGCCAATCGAGCGAGTCACTGTTACTTCTTCTGGCATATTTCCCCTTACCTTCCTCGTCTCTTCAGGGTCCCACAGCGCAAAGAGTTGGAACAAAGCCCACTCGACACACTGCACCCTCTTCTTCTGTCCTTGGGCACTCGTACCACCCATAACAAACGTCTCGGCGCAGATCCCAGGCCAATCTGGGTGCGTGTCGAGGTCGAGGAGGCGCAGGTTTGTGAGGAAGGTCGACAAGGCAGGCGGGCCATGGTTGGCAACGGCGTGGGTGTGAGAAGGCCCTCCAGAGGCATGTTGGGCCGACCTGGTGATGTTGGCCATCAGACGGGCTGAGCGAGTGCGAGTGGGCTGGACGGCAGCCATCGTGGCATCTTTGGCGGATTTCTGGTGGAAAGGGTAAAAATAAAGAACAAGGCCGATCCGGGTGCCTTGAAATTCAAGTTCGTGAGCAAAGCGCCGCTTCTTTGCGGCTTGCTAGAGAATGTTGTTGTTGTTGACGGTGTGTGGATTTTTGTAAGTAAACGAGGCTTCACCGAGATTATTGAGGCAGGAAGCGGATGTAAACAACCTTGAACATCCGAAAGTTGGTGGGGAAGGCGGCATTGGGCTGAACGGCATGTGGGGCCGGCGGGAAGGATGGCCTTTCTACCATTCAGCTACTTACCTACCCTATACCTTTATTGAGACAGGGCACGGGAGAGGAAATAACAATAGCTTTGTTTGTCTCATACTTGTCTCGGTGACCAACATTGGCAGTTGGAATTAGGTAGCTAATGTCCCCATATCCCTTCTTATCCTACCAGGAGCAGGTCTATCAAATCCCGCCCTTTCAGTGCAGTCATTGGCATCTGACTGTTTGAAGGTGTCTATGCGAGCTGAGGTATCGAGTTCACCCTGGAGGATGGACTTCGACAAAAGGAAACACGCCGCATTCGGAATAGATTAGCTTCATGACATACATGCAATGAATAACAATCTGGGACTTCTTGAAACGGCCAACTTTACCCAAAGCGAAGCATAATGTGCCGCGTTTGAGCCACGTCGGGTATCGAACCATAGATAGGAGGAGGATTCCGCCAAGGCAAGTCATGTTTGAAGCCGGATTTGAGAGCAAGAGACGCCGTGCAACCTCAGCTCTTTATCTTCCATCTCGATGCGGCCATGATTCTTTGATCGAAGCCGGTGGGTGCGTGTGTCCAAGCGTGGAAGTGGGAGGGGAGTTCTTTGACACCAGGGCAAGGCAACGCATATTTGGGGATCACACTTCTATCAGACAATACTAACATGATGCTCGATATTGTTCCTTCCAGTATCTATTTAAGAAGTTGGGTATCTATTTTAGGAAGAAGTCATCGTGAGGACCAAGTATATCTAGCCTAGTAACACCTCTCCCAATTCCCATTCAGACATTCATCACTCAACTCTGTGTTTCAAACTACTCCAAGATGAAGTTCACTACCACTACTATCGCATCCGTCGTCGCCTTGACCCGCATCACTCTCGCTAGCCCTGCTGGCGTCGTTCTCATTCCTGTTGAACCCGACAGCGGGTGCAGGCCCTAGTTCGTCCCACCCTCTCTACATGACAAGTAACCCAGCCTTCTGACCAGATACCCGTCGAACAGCCAAGCCCCTGGGTGCTGTATCCCCAGTCTCTGCCATTGCCAAGATGGTAAGTTCTTTATTGTCAGGGGGTTTGCTAAACAGCGGCTGATGGTATCCCAAGGCAAGATGTACTTGTTCAACAAGCTAAACAAGCAGAATGGAGGAACGGGATGCAACCCGCCGTGGGAGTATTTGGGTGACAGCGCTGCTCAGGTCCCTGGATATTGCTGCTAGACATGGAGCGGACACTTGTGATTTCTCGTTGGTTCTTGAAAGTATGGAGGCCGTGATGGGCTGGAGGACAAATTGGACGTGATAACCCCAGTCCGCCTCTTTTGACATTATTATATTATCCTTACATCTATTCTATCTAGATAACTTTCTCTTCTCTCTACAATATTAACCACCTAAACCCGAGGAATTCATTCACCATGCCCTGCAAGTCCTTATAGCATCCGCGAAACCCTCCAACTCATCTCTGCTCCCAAAGCCCGCCTGGATCGTGTGGTTCCAAACCACAGGCGCATACATGAACCACCCGCTCACCGGCTTCGCCACCACTCTATCGTCATAATCAACGCTCTTATCCACGCCCACATTCCCAGCAAGCAGATACGCCTCGGTGTCCTTCCCCGCCTCTGGGTAGTCAATCATCTTCAGCGGCGCCTTCGCATACCCAATCGTGATGTCCTCAAGCGCCTCCGGAACGTACACCACGCCATCCAGCGTAACGGTCTTCTTGGTCTCGAAGATCTCCTGGTCGGGATGGATACGGGGCTCACCCGAGCGAGTGAAGTGCATGAAGCCCGTGAGCCAGCCCGAGACGTCCCACTCGACGGCGCCGCCGCCGCAGGAGAACTTCTTGTGGGCGCGGACGATCTGGGACCAGAAGGACTTGATTTCAGGGCTGTCGGGTTCGTCCCATGTCTGGACGAAGCGCTCGAGGATGGGGCGGAGGTTGTTTGAGAACTTCCAGGGCTCCACACCAAACTCGGAGAGGTGATCGAGCTTGACGACGAGCTTGACCCAGTCGTCCCGTTCACCGAGGAGAGTGACACTAGGGATACCGCAGACGATACTCCCGCTGAAGAGGAAGTAGTGCTGCATCAGACCCATCATCAACACAGTAGCCGTCATCTCATCGTTCTTCTTGGTCGTGCTGAACCCGGGCATCACCCATTCCAGCAACCAATCCGTCTTGACACGCTTCTGAATCTCCCCCGCAAATGCGGCGATGACATCCTTCCAGGTAAAGGCATCGACGCGGATCTCTTCCTTGCCCTTGTGGTTGACGAACAAATCGCGGATGTCTTCTGCATGAGCCGACATGTAAAAGTTGAGCTGCGTGAGGATCTCAAACCAGACCTCATCGGGACGCAGGACGAGGTGTTGATGCTGCGCCCAGGCGTCTATCGCACCGCGGATGAAGCCACCCGAAGACGGGAACAGAGTGCCGTCACGGAAGGCGTCGTCATCATCGAAGGATGAAAGGAGAAGTTCGGGAGTGTAAGGGTTCTCGGGGGAGACTTCTTCGGGACAGCTGCGACGAAAGAGATCTTCAGGAGATGTCGCAGCACTCGTGGTATCGAGTGGGAGGCGCTCAACGTCTGCGAGTTCAACGACGATATCGGCCGTTGACACAGCCGCAAGGCTAGCCAGGCAAAGAAACTTCCAGTTAGCCACCATCCTTATCGGTAAGTCTGCGCTAGATGGATCTGTGGTGTGATTGCGACGATGGCGTTCCCAACAGCCCAACGTCTGTCGATCCAAGGCCAAGGCCCTTTAAAGGACCAGGCAAAACGGCCCGCCCTCGCGACTCTGAGACGACCCTAATCAGACTATATCGCCAAGCCGCCGACCTCTCCCCGTTGTATGACTACTCCTCGCCATCGGCATGTATGAGAGGACACGGTGTCGGGCATTCCGGCAGTGGATGGATGGATGGAAAGGTGTCAAAAACTGACTGAACGGTGGCCCGAGACCCCCAGACGGAAGCGAAAAAAGACGGCCCCGGCTAAATTAGCAATGGCCATGACGGCGGCCGCCTCGGCTCGTATCGTATCGACCGGCCGTTGTGAAGGGAAAAGCGGGACGAGAGAGAGCGGCCAGTCGGGTTCATGTCGATATTAGGCCGGATGCCACGAAACAAGATTGGCGTATGGGACGATTGCAAAGGGTTATTGAAGGGGAGAAGGGAGGGAGGGAGCCCTTTTGGCTGTGTTCCATGGGTCAGCTCACTCATCTCAGCTGTGAGTGAGCGAACCATGTCTTGTGAGACGGGCCGACTTGCCGTGAAGGCATCATCTCAACAAAACACCTACAAAGTTAGTAGAGAGATGGATAGAAATTAGACACACAAAGCTCTGAGTTGGGTAAGCGCCTCGCCGGGTTAGTTCGATAGTTGTTTTGGGCGGTTCGGTCATGTAGCGGTAGTTACCAAGACGATAGCTACGATTATGACTATCAGTACAACTAGGTAAGGAACAGATAGATTCTCAACTCATGACATAGCACGTAAGGGTAACTCTCATGTAGTACGAGGCAAACTGATGTATTCAGATCCTCCAAAAAAGATCAATCTATAACTGACATGGCCATGCAAGGCCTGGCTTCCTGAAGCGAAGAGCCCTAACTAAATTCCAATCCGACCAGCGCCTTGCTATCTGGCAATAAAGCAGAAAAAGATAAGAATCGTATCTCATTAACGCCATGAGCCGCCCGTCGTTGTTTCCGATGTCTGGGCTCCCCCCTTTCCCTTCTAAAGCGAGTGTTTTTGTAGAGCGAATGCAGACCTAAAAGTCCTCGGCGCTGTCGTCCTGGACGCGCTTGACGACCTGGACCAGCTGGGGGAAGATCTTCTCGTGCGACTGGATGCCGCAGACCTGCTTGACGACGTCCTCGGGGCCGTGCTCGGACATGATCTTGGCGAGTTCCGTGGACTCGTCGTCGCCCTCGACCTCCTGGAAGCGGAAGGTCATCTCGATGGCGTCAAGGAGATACTTGATGGGCTGGTCATTCTCGGCGAGCTCGGCGGCGGGACCGATGAAGCGCTCCTTGCGGGATAGCTTTCGGAGAGGGGCACGGCCAACACGCTCGACGGCGTCCTCCAGATGGGGGTTGCCGATACGCTTGATGATCTTGTTCACGTAGGCCATCTGGTGCTCCTCGTCGATCAGGTGCTTGGACACGATGAGGTTCTTGGTCTCCATGAGGGCACCTCGCACCTCGGCCATGATCTGCTTGTCCTGGAGGGCATCGTAGACGGTGCGCTTTCTCCTGTTGTATCCGTGGTAGGCAGCGGTGGCGTGGCCAGTGTTGACGGTGAAGAGCTTGCGCTCAATGAAGGGCTGCAGGTTGTCAACCCAGTTGATGCCGTGGATGTCGGGGATGCCAATGTCCTCAAAGGGGGTGCGGTCGACAACCCACTCGAAGAACTTCTCGAGGGTCACGTCGAGGCCGGCATTGGGGTCCTGGGCCGGGACGATTCGGTCAATGGCAGAGTTGGCGTAGCGGGCACGGAGGTGGTGGTCCTCGAGGCTCTCGGGAGAGGTGTTGCGGGGGTCCTTGATGTGGGCGGCAAGGGTGTCTGTGGCGCCAATGGCGTTCTCGCAGGCGATGACGTGCAGGGGAGTCTCGTCGTTGGAACGTCGGTCGATACCCTTGGCGATGACAGGGGCGATGAACCTCAAGATGTTGGGGCCAACGGAGCAGGTAACAACATCGGCGGTGCGGATCTCCTCGATCAGGTCCTCCTCATGGGTCCTCGAGTTGATGGCTCGGTAGTTGGTGATGGTGTTCTCGGTGGTGCCCTCGGAGCCGACCTCGATGACACGGTAGGAGGGGGACTCGTTGATGAGGTTGACGACGGTGTCGTTGACATCAGCAAAGACGACATCGTAGCCAGAGTTGTGAAGGAAGCAGGCAACGAAGCCTCGGCCTAGAGGAGGTGGATGTTAGTTTTTTTCGGTTCTAGTTGCCATGGGATTTTTTTTTAAACCCGGCTACAGCTCAGGGAATATTGAGACATACCGATGTTACCAGCGCCAAAGTGAACAGCCTTCTTAGCCATGGTGATTGAGTCTTGAAGTTTGTGGTAGAGTTGTTGTTTCGAGAGTAGAGTGATAGTCGATGGTGTAAGTGGGCAATGACTTGAGACAGCGGGGCAAGTCAAGCTAGAAATGAAACAAGACAACGGGAGTGTGAAGAGGGAGGAATTTATGGGTATTGGGAGGATGAGATGGAGAGGAGATAACGGTGGTCAAGAAGAAACTTCGAAGGGGGGGGAACGAGGTGTTTATATGTCGAGAGTTCAAAGGTGAGCTCAAAGCCAAACGACGGGACCCAAAGACTGGAGTGACGACGTAACTACGGGACCTGGAGAGCGAAGACGGCGGGGAGAGGTACATCTTGGGAGGGTACCTGGCGTCAGGACCCCTCCACCTACTGGGGGCTTTTGAGGCTTGCTGCTTGGGCTTGCCGGGGGTGGGCCCCTCCCTCGGCGAGAGGAGCTGGCAGGGCAAGACAAGGCGAGGCAAGGGCCAGAGGGCAAGTGGGACCGCGATTCCATCATCGCCTGCGACCTGAGTTCACTTTCTCACAGTGACCTCAAGTCGGCAGAGCGGGGCCTTGGCACCGACTTTCCAGGTTGGTGAGTGGTTGGCCCGTGCGCTCTTTCCCTTTCTCACGTTCTCCATTCATCCATCCGTCCAATGGGAGGCCCCTGTTAGGGGGTTGGATTTTGTGGCAGGGCAGGGGCAGGGGAAGCAAGCAAGCAAGCAAGCAGAGAAGCAAGAGCAGGAGCGAGCTGGATGGGGAAACAGACAGAACCGTAACCAAGCCGCAAGAACGTCGAATCTGATGCAGTGCAGCCGGAGCGGAGACACTCGGGTTGGCAGGGGAGGTGATTGGACTACGGCGGGACCGGAGCACGGCGGTGGAGCGAGAGGAAACCGTTCAGTGGACGGTCTTGGGACGGCGAAAAGTAACGGACTCATGTCCAGCCAGTGGCAAACCGTCGGGTGGTCCAGCGAACGGCCCCTTCACCATCCATGGATCCAGGGGCGTCTCACAGCGATTGAAAGTTGATTGTTGTTGGGCGCTGCGGGCGGTTTACCACATTGGACCACAGGGGGTGTCCGGTGTTGGGATGACCTGAGGTGTTTTGGGCAGGGGACAGCGGGTTAGCGGGCTTTAGTGGACAGCGGCCCACTGTAACCCTCAGACACACTGCCCGCCCGCTGGAGACTGGATTGACAGGATGGACGGGACACACACTCCTGTCAGCGTCACGGCGTCATCGTCTGGAGATGATGGAAAGGGTAGGGTAGGGTAGGGTAGGTAGGTAGGGTACTGGTTTGACAGTTGGTGCAGACCGGTGTCAGAAAGTTCGTTCCATGTCTGATGGGCAAAAATTGACCCATCCATGGAAGACTCCCGTCCGCTGGACCGTATCCCCTAGAGCCGCTGGTCCAGCGGGCAGCCACCGGGGATGATCGGGACCCCTTGTCTCACGCCACAATCACTCTGAACGGACGTCTTTGTCGACGACGGGATCTGAGAGAGAGAGAGAGAGAGAGAGATGGACGGAGGAATTGACTGATGGTGCAATCATTTTGGTCAAACCAAGTGGTCCCAAGTTAATCAACAAACGCAGTCATGATGCAAGTCTCTGTCCTTTTCCGGGTGATGTATCATTTCAGGGTTTTTGCTCGAGTCATCAGGGAGTTTCATGGCAATCCAGTGTCCATCACAGCGCTGTGCGCGGGAAACGGACGCGGCGAGATCTCCAGGCACACAAGCGTCTACCGATAACTGGCTGCTGGCTGCACCGTCTTGTGGATCCACCGTTTTCTAGTCCAGGTCGTCAAAAAGTTGTCGACTCGTTCACCAAGATGATTACCTAGACTGTGACGTCGATTGCATCGCGATGGCTTCTTGGCCGAGTCCCTCCCCCCCTCTCTGCCCCCCCTTCCACTCTTACGAGACCCGGGCCCAATTCGATACGTATCATCTCTCTTTCCGACCATCCTCACACGCTTTTTCCGGCACTTGGTCTCTACTGTTGTTATTATTGGGGAGCCTGGCCGGAATCATCAAATCTTCAGTTCAGTTTTCCCAATCCAAGAAAGGGGATGGAGGGGGAACGCGCTGACATCACCTGTCTAAACCCTCCCTATCAGTGAAATGTTGGATGACTTCAATCCGTCCTGGCGCTACCGAGGGCTATGAAGACGCCATTTTCTCGGTGAAAAACAAGAAAAAAACAACATCACCATCATCTCACACCTCGGTATTGAGCCCCTTTCCGCCCATCCCATCGGTAAGAACGAAAGTATTCGTAAGTTGCTTTCAAAACATCTCCCAGACCGGTCGGAAATCACCTTGTTTGGACCACATGTTTTCCCCCGTCCTCGTACGTAATGTCAGTGACTTTTCCGTGACTCAGAGGGAAAAAGGGCGACATGGACGACATCTTCAGCCCGTATCGCTCTCCCTCTATCCCTTTCCTTTCGGCGTCTTTAGGTACTCCGTTTCATCATGTCTACCTCCCCCTTCCGGTACCTTGGCTGCCATCACGATAATACTTCGTAGCTCGTGTGGCGCAGGACGCAAGGCCGCAGGGGTTGCCGGCGGCGTATAGGCGCTACACTGGGTGCGGCGATGTCATTGATGGTCTGCTATCGTGTATAGACGGGAGAGGCTTCATTATCCTACTCCACAGTCTTGGGGCCCCGAGACAAACGCGGCGCTCATGGCGGCCACGGCGGATGCTTCTGCTGCTGATGTTGGCATGTTTCAGGCAAGGGGGCGAATGGAGAGATTTGATCGATTGATTTTTGATGTCCGAAAGCAGGCATGAAAACGAACTGTGGAGAGATAGAAGATACACCTCGACTCCGTTCTTCTCACGAGGAAGCCCAGAACTTGCTTGTCAAAGGCCTGGACCCCTCCCCTCCCTGTGCGAACCTGCGACTTGGGGGACCCCTGTGAGACTGACGGGCCACGTTGGGTGCATGTGAAAAAGGAAGCACCAAATCACAGAAAGGAAAAAAAAGAGTCCATTGTACTGAGTACTGTACGGGGTAGAGAGCGTGCATTCAATGCTTATGCCGCATTGCCCGTCGCCCGTCGCCCGTCGATAACCTCTATCCCGCATGTAAAATCGACAACCCCCATCAAGGCCACTCGTTACCTTCGATCAACCTCGATCCTCGGGCTTTCGTGACCTCCATGCAATGCCACCAACGTCCCCCGACATCTCAACACGTGCGGGGAGAGCGCGCAGCTGATAGGACAAGAGATGTACCGTTCTTCGGCGTCGGGTCCTTGGGTTGTTTCGTTGCTTTAAGTGGAAATGGAGGCTTCATGTGCGGCGTCTCTTTCTCATGTACGGAGCACTGTGTGTGCTGGGAGGCGTAGAGCACGAGGACAATTGTATAACAAACAAAGCAAAGCAAGACATCAACTAATAACTCTCCGCTGCGGAGAGAAGAAGAAAAAGGTCCCCCTCTTCAGAGATGTGGAGTTGATGATGGCCAACTGTTGTTGTTGTTGTTGTTGTCTCGACGTAGGTAATCGTGATCAATCGTGAAGAGTCGATCGATGTATCTACAGATACCTACCTACCTTTTCCACCCCTCCCTCTGTCTGACTGATCTATTTCAGAAGGATCCCTTCCCTTCCGGTCACAGACGTGAAAAAAAAAGGTACCTCCTCAAAGAGGTATTACTTGCATGTCCCCTACGTCATGATCCCTGACCCTTGAACTCATCCTAAGCACGACGACTCCAAGACTTTTCTCCAACAAAGCCCTCTCTCCCAAGCAGATACCAGGATCCCATTCTTCGGGGGAGAGGGAGCGAGCTCTGAAAATGGAGGGACGGGATTCGGATCGATCCGTTTTCTTTCGCTTGGACATGCCCCCTTCCCCTTGGATGATCATCACAAAGTACTAACTCAGTACCTAACTCGAGATTGTCAACACACCATCACCACCACCACCACCACCACCATAACTTCACCACCAGCCCAGCCGCATCATAATATCAGGGGAGGCTTATATCGTCTCGCTCATTGATTGAACTTGCCGATATGGTTGCAGCCCGTAAAACCACCGAGGTCCGAATCGGCCAATCTAACTCATCCCTTACCAACCTGCTTCGCTTCCCCTCGTCAGGATCATCCCAATGCCATGCCGTGATTGTCATCATCAAACCAGCTGTGTTGTTTTTACTTCTATTTCTATTTTTGTTGAGGTCTTTTTCATGTCCTGTGTCTTGTCCTCGACTCGTCATTTGCGGGAATTGGACCAAGGAAAATATCGTCTTCTTTTCGCCCGGACTGGTTCCCGAACGGCACAGCAAGAGATAGCTGCTCCCCTCAGGTGTCAGTACTGGTTAGCCGAAACATCACTCATCCATTCATAAACTCGAAACGACCATCGTGAACTGGGACTGGGTCTAGATTCCGGCCCTTTTCTTGTTCGCCCGGAACAACAACCCGATGATGCCGTCCCTATCTCTCTGCCTCGCCTCTCCTCCTCTTCCTCCTCACTGGACGAGGTTGACATCAAGGGCGTTTGTTTGGTCCAACGCACGCACAGCCTCCTCCTCCTCTTCAACTCACCCAATTGTCTCTCCCCAATTCTCACCGTCCAGCCAGCCCCCCCCC